>BJBW01016103.1:8656-74629 GCA_004320125.1 Scolopax mira
CTGCCCAGGGCAGGGGGTTGAAACTCAATGATCTTTAAGGTCCCTTCCAACCCAAACCGTTCTATGCTTCTTTGATTTTAATCAAGGTACCAAGTGGAGCAGTGTCACTGAGTTGCCCGTGCAGGGAGGAGAGGAGGGATTAGAGACCAGTGAGAGCAGTAAAAACAAGAGTGCTCTTCTGAGCAGGGGGGGGTTCGTGGCAGAGAGCAAAGCAAACTGGAACTGTTTTTTTTCTAAAACAGGGGGTCACTTACTCTGCAGAAGGGTAGGTAGAGATGCACAGCTCCTCCTAAACACACTAAATATTCCTAAATACTCGTGTGCCACGTGGAGACATGCTGCTGGCCCACTGTGTCCCCCATTATCTGCTCTGGGACCACCTTGGCTGGGTGTTAATTGCTGGATGATGGCCTGCACGCTGCAAAAGTGCCAACGGTGCAAGAAGCTAAAAGAAGCTTCTTCAGAAGAGTATCTAGGACAAGTGCCAGCTCAGTGGCAACCTTCTCAGCTACCCCCTCTACCCTTGTGCTTACACTGCTGCATCGAGCTGATGTTTACAGGTACCTGGGTTTATTCATCACCACAAGCCCTGCAGGTCTGACCAGTGGTTTCCAAAGCAGCCTCACAACTCTTCTCGCCCAAAACACACTGACGCTGGAGTGGATTTTGAACGACCCCAGACTCAGCTTCCCCTGTGGTCTGATAACACACACCACAAACCATGTCAGACTGTGGAGGTGACAGTGATGGAGCAATCGTGTGAATGCTGAACGTGCACTTAAAAACGTGTCTGTGACCCTGGTGGCAGCGAGGAGCAGAGCACACTTGCTTCTTGCCACGTGGCTAGTGTCGACGTGCACCAGCCTTCTCCCTCCTGGGTAGGAAGAAACCCAGAAGACTGGGTCAAGCTTTCAAGGAATATTTAATTTTGCAGCCATGCTACAGTAGGTCTTACAGTGTTAAAAAATTATATATGTATATTAAAAAAATCCCCACAAAAAACGCCTGTGCAATTTAATCACAGATCATGCACAATTTTTGAAAAGGCATGGGTTTCTTTCTTACAGGGTTTTTTTGGGGGGTTTTTTTGGTTGGGTTTTGTTTTTTCTTTTGAAAGCCTGCAGCTTGCTGGTAGGGTCTGGAGATAATAATTTGCAAAAGAATCATGACTTACATGCCAACTGTTTTAAATACAAAGCTGTAAACAGTGTCAGTGTAGGAGGAGATGACTCCAGCTCTGCAAAAGAGACTTAAGTAGGAGGGGCAAAGCTACAGGCAAGTGGAAATATTCTTGTTTTAAAGGGAGTAAGAGGCCATATTGGATGCAAAGGACGACTTTCACATTTTGGGCTTGAAGGGATGTTCTAGGGGACACGATCTGTTAAGGAATGTCAGGAAGGAGAATGCAACAGTGATTGATCCATGAAAGGCATTGTATTTCCTCCTCTCCTCCAGTGTATCTGCAGTTCGTTTCATTGCAAACGTTATTGTGGATATTATGGATATCAAGAAATTGAGGCTAAAAACTATAAGTAAATCTATAATAGCAGCTGATTTTTTTGAATGAAAACACCTTGACCAGCTTAAGGGGTTTTAGTATCAGTTTGTTTTCGCTGTCATATTTTATAAATCCCTTACTTGACAGGGAATCATAAAGCTGTTGTAAAAATGGTTTAATCATCTCTTGGTATGAAAACAGAAAGTACTTTTGCTTGTCTCAGTGTTTGCTGGAAGTGCATTAATGTATTATTCATCGTGGCGAGGTCACACACACGGAGCCCGTGTGAGTGTCTCCAGTAGAGAATGAAGTTAATGATGTTGACTTGAACACACGGTGCAAGTCCGATGAGCTTCTGCCTCCTCTCAAAAGGTCACCCTTCTTTTCTGAGGTTTTTGTCTTCTGGTTTAACCCCAGGAGCTAAGTGTTCGAGGTGATCTTGCTGATTTATTAGCAAGACCAAACAGGGAGTATTTTCTGTCGTTTTTTGTTTGAGATATTTGGGTTTTTATTACAATTAACTGACTTTTGCCATAGATAAATCTACTAACTACAATTCTAGGAGCACAGAAGGCTCATTAGCCCATTGTCATACTTGTTTTTTAAGCCGTCTAACCCTCCTTCCACAAGGTGCCCAAGGCATTCATGGTATTTATTCCTAGATTATTTTTAAACCGAACCATTTGAGAAGCAACTTCACAGTTTCTTCAAGCGTGCTGGGAATTGTTCAGACTGTCCAGGTTCAGAACTGGATGTAACTTATTTATCTGATGCCAGATTAGGAAACTCATAGTAATTTCAGTGCCCCAACCTTAGCCCGTGCCCCTGAGGAACAGCAGGTGTGATGTTCTGCTGGCTTGTTGGAAAATTTACCATGATGTTTAGTGGATCCCCTACCACCATTTAATATATAGTGTGCTGGATTTAATATGCTGTTCCCTGTGACTAGTAAGGGTCTCTGTACCCAGCAGCAGACTTGTGACAATCCTGGTGGCAATCAACCATCTCTGGGGCTGAGGAAGTGCCAACAGGGACCAGACACAGGTCTCTCTGATGCAGGATCCTCCTACCTGCATGATGCCAGGACTGGAGACAAGTATGAAGAGCTTGCAAGATACAGATACAAGATCACATTTTAACTCCTAGGGGGTTAAGTTGTTTTACAAGGATTTTAAATTGTTTCCAAAAATGCCTAACCTGCAACTATTAGAAGTCCTGATGTTTTTGCTTTCTGTTTCCTGTGACATTTGCTGGGTGTTTGGCTTCAACCATGTGTGATAGCCTGGGCTCCACTCTACTGTCCTACTGCACTGTATGAATAAGTATTTCCCTTTATTAGTTTCAGATTTGTTGTTTTCCATTTGCCTTTACTGTGCATAATGCATCATGGTGTTCCATGCCTTTTTTTGAATTTTGCTGCATTTTGTGTTAAGTCTTCACTCATAATGCCTTTCAGATCCTTTTGCAGACAGCTTTTAACCAAGAAAATTGCATTTCTCTCACTAAAGAGTATTCCATTCTTCTTGGGGAGGTCCTTTGCTAGTATGCAGTGATTACAGTGTATCTGATTTTACACCAGTAGAGCTTTCTTGGATTAGATTTAGCTTTAGCAAACAGAAAATCTGTGATTTATTTTTGAAATGGTGCATTCTGTTCCAGTCAAATTTTGTACCCTGCTTCCCATTCTGTAGCTTTGTTTATCTTTTAGCCATGCCACAAGTATACAAGTGGACCGAATTATAGATTGCATAACACCAGAACTTTTCTGGCTAAATTTTTTTTGTCTCATTGCAGCCTTGCCCTTCCTGTAGTACCACCCTTGCTCCCCACTGCGATGTCAGCGTAGAGGAAGGAGCTATCCAAAATGGTTGTCAGGATGAGCATAAAAACAATACCAAGGTAATTTAAGTACTTATTGTATTATCCTTTCTTCTCCCTTATTTCTCTGCTTCACTTAGCTTTCTCATTTTTGTATTGCTGGCCCTTTATTCAAGCTCTTAAGCAGCAGAGCGTTTTGATTTTTGAGGAGCTGTGTTCTAAAATTTACTTAAACCCTCCCCCTGAATCTTTAAAATCATTAGTGATTTTACAGGCCCAGTCTGACGCTCAGGAGAACCTAAAATTTGAACTCTGAGGCTAGCCAAAGAAAGAGGCACAAAACCCACTACCTTACTCTCCATCCCTTACACCCGTTGGCTGGATGTCACCTGGCCACAAGCTACACCTGTGTGTCACCAATGTCTCCTGCATCGTAGCCCCAAGCTAAGACAGAGTCATTCCTGTTCACACACAGAGCAGAAATGCACAGCATCAAAGTCAGTTCACATCCTTTTTCTGACCGACAAATACAGCATCTTACATACTCAGGATGCTGCTGCCAAGGCTGCCTTCCTTGCCTGTTGCTTAGATATTCTCACTGAAGCCACCTCCTTCCTCTACGATACCAGACGCTGCCTGTGTGCCTTTGTAGCTTCTCTCCTTTGCCTGTCGTCTCTCATGCCTTCCTGAATATTCAGCTCCTGAATGCAGACCTGTGCTCATCACCTGATTGTTTTAATTTCAAGTAAGGTTTATGCTTTCCCTTCATGTCTGTCCTTACAGCTCATCTCACGTAGAGAGCTCATGGAAAAACTCGCCAGCATTTATTCTACTGATGAGCTACTACATTAATCTGTGCTTGTCCCTCTGTTCTCTGCCTGTATTTGACCTGTTGTGTGCTATGCTTAAATTTTAAGCTCAGAAGCAGGGGCTCACTTACTCGACTGGACTGAAATGGTTTGTAGCACGGCAGAGAGAGACCATGTTCTCTGCCAGGGTTCCTAGGAAACAGACAAAGGAAAAAAAAATATAAATAATAATAATCCCTTCATCTCTGGGGGAGATAGAGCAGAGCAGCCAGCAGGTACTGGTCTTGGAACAGCATGAGATCTTTAAGACAGAAAACACTGTGGGAGATGTGCCCAGGCTGCCAAGATGGTGTGTGTGAGATGCTTCTTCCCCAGGCTGCCTCTGCCCACGTGCCAGGGATCTCCAGGAGCCACCTGTGAACAGAGATCTTCCTTGGGTACCAACTGCCCCCTATCATATCTTGTCTTCATCGGAATTATCCTTTTAAGTTTCTTCCAACTACAGCTGTAATAGCTTCATGCATGTTAATCAACAAGTCATCTAACCTGGCTTCAAAGAGGTCCGTACAGTACTGAGTGTGTCTGTAATTTCTCTGGAAGGAGCATGCTAGTGGAGGCCAAATCTCATGTCCTCCTTTGATGTGGTTTAGTTATTGCTAAGTCAAAAATTGGACCAGTGACGTGGCTACCAGTAACTGAGATGCCTGTTTAACTGAAAGCTTAAGGAACAGCTCGGTGCACAAAGTTACCGTGGCATTTCATTTCCAAGTCTTCTCTGTGGTCTCAGCTTTCTTGGGAAGAAGAGCCATAAGCTCCCTCTCCCCCATCTCTGAAGTCTGCACCCTTCCCATGCCACATCCCTGCTCTTGGCCCTGCAGCACTTATGCCTCCTGTTTTTGTCTTGGTCTCTTTCTGGCACATACCCCTAAACGATGTTAAACATCCTCAGAACTTCATGGTTCACAACAGCCTCTGGAGCTTTCTCCTGATGGGACGAAACTGTCTCACGGTGCATCAAACCTCAGACTCTCAAAAGAACTGCACAGCCTGTTGCCAGCAGAAACCACAGTAACATTGGAGCTAACAACACTTAATAAATAGGGATTTTCTCCTTACACACAAGCAGTTTCACACTCCAATCCCCTTCTGTTAAGATTAACAGAGTGGAGACAGCACAGGAAAACCTTGAGCTGACTGAAAGGAAGAATTTTCTTAAGGATTTGAGCTTTTGCCAAAGAGCTAAAGAGAAAAGGCTGGGAGAGGTCCATGCTGACCTTCTCTGAAAAAGCAGAAATCTTCACTGCATTCTTCAGATGAACTCGAGGAACAGACGGGGAAAGCAAACAGTGCACAGGGGTCTGTATCCTGTGTTTGAGCTGCTCGTAGCAAAAATGTTCTTTTGGCTACTGCTTTTCAAGCAACAGCATTTGCTGCAGGGGTGAGGAAAAGGAGAGAGTCTTTACCAGGGGAAAAAAAAAAAGGTGGTAACTATAACCTTTAATTATTTGGATTTTTTAGGCCTTGAGTTGTTCTGAGCAAATATAATCTTTAGCATAAATTTAACAAACAAACAAACCCCACAAAACAACAAAAAAAACCCCCAAACCAACCAGAAATAATGCAGACCCTTCATTTCTAGCAACTTGTTGGAGTTCTCTTTAGTTTCCCTTTGTTAGTGCTCCTCATCTCAAAAGCAGAGGGGTTACCCTGGCACTGCCCTCCCTCTTGTGCTCCACGGCCGTGTTCCTCTGGGAAGGCTGAATAACCTTCACCCTTCAGGTACGGGAGGACTTCCTCTGAAGCTGCTGAATATTTTTCTTTAGAAAGGGAACTGATGCCCTTTGATGTGAGAAGTTCTTGTGCCTCTGGCTTACCAGGAGCATGCCCTCCTGTCGTACGCAAGCTCCTCTCTGGTCCAAGAGATTTTGCTCTGCTTTTGCTGAGATACGTGTAGCTGAAATCACCTTTCTCTTCTGTTGATTACATTCTTTAGCAAAACATTGGCAGCACACCAAGGTAACTGCTAGATTTCCTATTCTACTTTGTCAGCTGCTGTCGCTGGGCCATGAACACCTGCAAGCTGCCAAAACAACTGTTGTGAGTGGTAGAAGGGACCAGACTGGGAATCCTTTCGTCTCCCACCTCCCAGCACGTGGTTCCGGGGGCTCCCGCCTCCGTCGGGGCAGCCTGCGGGGTGGGGATCCTGCGTCCCTCCTGGGTGGGAGGAAGAGGAAGCACAGCCCACCTTCCTCCCGCTTTTCCTGTGGCTTCAGGGAACCATTCCAACACACCTTGTTATGGCTTCAGAGGTCTTGGCAGTGATGGGGAGCCAAGCCCCTGTGCTTTCTGATTCTTCCCTGCACAAGGTGGCATTCTCCTGCTTCTCTGTTGGTCTTGTGACTTCACTGGCTGTGGCTGCACCTTTCACAGACTCACAGAGTGATACAGGGTTGGAAGGGACCTCTGGAGATCATCTCCTCCAACCCCCTGCCAGAGCAGGTCCACCCGGAGCAGGTTGCACAGGAGCGTGTCCAAGTGGGGTTTGAATGTCTCCAGAGAAGGAGGCCCCAGACTCCTGCCACCCTCACAGGAAAGATTTCCCTCCTCATGTTGAGATGGAACTTCCTCTGTTCAAGTTTGTGCCTGTTACCTCCTGTGCTCTCACTGGGCACCACTGAAAAAAGACCAGCCCCATCCTCCTGACACCCACCCTTTAAGTATTTACAGGCATTGATCAGATCCCCCCTCAGCCTTCACTTCTCCAGACTGAAAAGACCCCCTCAGCCTTTCCTCATAAGAGAGATGTTCTAGTCCCCTCATCATCTTTGAAGCCCTCTGCTGTCCCCTCTCCAGCAGTTCCCTGTCCTTCTTGAAGCAGGGAACCTAGAACTGGACCCAGTGCTTCAGATGGGTCCTCATCAGGGCAGAGCAGAGGAGGAGGATGACCTCTTTCCACCTGCTGGCCATGGTCTTCTTGATGCCCCCCAGGATGCCATTGGCCTTCTTGGCCACCAGGGTCCATTGCTGGCCCCTGGGCATCCTGTTATCTACCAGGACTCTCAGGTCATTATACCTGTCTAGGTTCACCCAGTTGCTTTGCAGGGTTGAATTAAGGAGGTTGAATTAATATTGCACGAGAGCCGGAAACCAGATATTTCTTAACTTTAACAAACTTTATTCTACAATCCAAGTAACATATTTCAGTGCATGGTTGGGGTGGTGATGATATTTACGGTATGTATTTATGGTCACTGTGGTGGCATCCAAGAATAGTCTTCTGGAGGAGCTTGTCACTGCTGTGCTGACTGCTCTACAGGCAGAAATGAAGGAACTTCTGTTGTGAGTGGGTTTCAGGATGAGGATAAGTGATACGTGATAAATGATAAGACACGGAGGGGGGAGATGAGCGTTCAAAGATGCTAAGTTTGATAGATGTTTGCATTTGAAACTGATCCTGACTAACTGCTGTTCATTATCATTCTAACTATATTTAGTTGCCCAATTTCGGTGGGGTTTGCTTCAGTGCAGCTTGGTCTAGGTCAAAGAAAATATGAAAAGAAGCCACTTCAGGTTCCATGAAAGTAGAAAACTTTTGCTTGAAAGTAATTTGTGTTCTTAAATGACTGAAAGCAGAATCAATAATACTGTGTACCTAAGCTGTGTTGCAAGCTGAGTGAATGAAATTTGGGCTTGTGGTAGATCTTCATTGTGTGTGTGAAAATCTACTTTGTTTTCTGCTCCTTGGAAACTTGGTACATAAAAAGCAAAAGGATGACACCTAAATAGGCACTTAGAGAAAATGTGAATGACTTCAGGCCAGGTGGAGTGAGGTCTTTAACGTGATCAGGTAAGCTCAGTGTGTTGAGGGACTTCAACTTCTGCTTCATGAAATCTCTTCTATCTACTTTCTCAACCACTAATGTTCCCCGTGTGTGTTCTGCTCTCTCTCATTCAGGCTCCAGGAGGACACAGTCCAAAAACTCAAAACGGACTTTTGAGTCCTCCCCAGGAAGAAAAGCTCAGCAATAGTCAAACCTCACTCTATGAAATGCTGCAAGAGAAAGGGAGATGGGGCGGAGTGAGTCTGGATCAGTCAGCTCTCCTTCCTCTGAGGTTCAAAAACATCAGAGAAAAGACAGATGCTCACTTTGTGGATGTGATTAAAGAAGACAGGTAAGGAAAATCAAACTGCACAACGTAAAATTGTATAAAGGAGAGAAGGTGGTAATGGGGGTCTGTATCTCTCATTTTTATTTGTGTGCTTGTTGTCTAATGTCAATAATTATTGTTAACATATAACATTTTGTATGTTTCCTGGTCTTAGTCTATGTTCTGTTTAAATTACAATAGAAACTTGGTTTCAGAAAGATTCTGCTCAGGAATATTTCTGACACCAGGTTTTTCATCATTTCCATGGTGAACAGTCATTCTTCAGTTGATTCTTCAAAAAAGAAAAATACTCTTTAAATGGCTTGTCATGAAGTTGAATTCTTATCTTTACATTAAGAAGGCCTTTTAATGCATGTAGTGTGTACCTCCCTCTGCAATTAAAAGTGTAACATAAAATCTGAACCACAAAACTCATGTTTTTTTGTATAGGAAAAGAACATCATCTTATACATTGTGTGACTGACTAATGCCTAGAAATCACACTGGGCTGGGAAGCAGAATTAGTAGGAGTGGATTCTCATGGACCTACTACCTACCTACAGCATTTTGTAAAGTTATATTCTGTCTCTAGTTCAAAGAAAAAGCTTTATTTTGGGCAGAGGAAAATATGTTCTCTAAAATTCAGTAGCATGTGATTTATTCTTTTTTTTGGTAAACACTCAACCATATCTCCATTACGGCAGTGACTTGACTGGATCAACTAAACAGATAACTTGAGTTTGTTATTATTTATGGCTATTCTTATACTTTCTTCACTGCTTCCACTCAGAAGAGGGGTATTTTATCTAAATATCCTTGAAACCGTATGCTCGTAGAGACTCTGGGCTGCTTGGAACAGGGACACTGAAAATATGACTGAAGCAGGGAGAAGTGACAAGGGGGGATACCAGTTCCTCTCCAGCCTCTTCTCTAGATTTTTTCAGATTACTTTCCTCCTGTGGCCAACTTTGGGTAAAATTTAGGTTCTCCTTTCCCCCCAGCTCTGTACGTTGTCTGTCATTAGAGGCTGAGAATAGATACGTAGCTGATATTTTCAAATATTAGAAGACAGACGGATTGGGAAAGTTTAAATGTTGGCAGAAATCAGCAAGAAAAAACTGGGTTTTTGTTTAAAATATAACCAACATGCTGCAAATTTTTAAGTTGTAGAAGTAGCTTAATTTACGCCATTGCTGAAGATACTGAGCTCAAGCTCCTGCCTTCTTGGTGCTTTTCTCCTCCACTTACAAAATGGATAATTCTTTCTGATGCGGAAAAAGGAAAAAGTAGGACCATGATTTGACATCAGTCAAAGCATAGCTTTTTTTGGGGTCTCAATTAAATATCATCATTACCATATTAAGTGGGCCATTTTTTGTTACCAGGGAAACTTCTCTGCCGAGTTCAGTTCATGTAAACATAACTTTCCAAAAATAATCCTCTGATTAATTAAGTCTATGCAAAATGCTTTAAGCCTACCATTTTACATGAAACCTTTTTAACATTTCTTCAAGGGAAAGTTAGATGTAATAAGTAATTTTTAAAACTTTCTTGATCCTCCACTGTAAAACTTAATATACTGTTGGTCTCAATAAAACGGGGAGGATGTTTGAATGGGGAATTCATGGGAATGTTTGTATTATTGCATGATTAAAAAATACTGTCCTTGGTTCATTGTAACCTGCATGTTACTGTATATTTTAACAGTACTTACAAATGAACTCTTTAGACTTAAGAGTCTAGAGGGAAATAGGGAGGAAAAAAAAAGGAATTAGAGGGAATTTTAATTCCTTTAGAGTTAGCAGAGTCCCAGGGAAGCTTTCCCAGAAGCTCAGTTCTGTGCAGCCGTTCATAAAGAGAGGTGAGAGAGGGAAGACAAGAAAGAACGAAAAAGAGGGACTCAAGTGAATGTGCCCTGTCATTCCTTCAGAGTGTCCTGGTGTTTTTAATATATTGGCCAAGGCCCAAATGTTTAAAGTTTTTAAAGTATCTGCCATATTCATGGTTGAGTGCTCTTATCTTCTCAAGCTTCACAGAGAATGTGTGTTCGTCTGGTCTTGTGTCTCAATAAAAAAATACTTCCCACGTGCCATCTTGTGCTGGGGAGCTCGTGCTTCCAAAAAGCCTCTTTGGCAAGTCTTCATAAAAAATAAGCAACAAAAAAACCAAACCCAAGCCCCCTTAGAAAAAGAATTCGGGGACAGCATAACTGTGTAGGATCTTTCAGCTTCTTCATCTTCATCAGCTTCAAATTCTAAGATTTAGAATTTGATCTCATGTGAGGAAGAGTGTGTTCTCTGAAGCCCCAGATAATGACAGTGGAGAAGAGAGGAGATGAGCTGGTGGGACCTTGCTCTGCCACCATCGGGCACAAGGAGTCGATACACTCCAACTCTAGTCCTTTCACCTCTTTGGCACCTTTGACAAAGGTTTGCAGATCGAGTGCCCTTGATGTCATTAGAAAACTTCTTTCATAAACCTCTTAGGACACATTTTTTTGTGTTTTACATTATTTGTATTTTTGTTCCAGAGGGTGGGGAATAGAAACACATTTTTAATGATTGAGGCCTCTTCTGTTTGGGTTTAGTTTGGGGATTTTTCTGCACCTGACAACTGGAAGATAAGGGGAAGGAGTGCATCTCTGGTAGATGCTGCCTCCTGGTTTGTTAGTCCTAGTGACCTGGTTTCATTATTTGTCACTGCTTTTGTTGATGATTCTGGTAATTTTAAGTCTTCTGTTTCTGAAGTAAATGTAAGCTGTCTGTCTCCTCAGGTTCTGTTTCTCTGTGGCCCAGACCGTTGAGGGAACGTTTCCAGCTGAGTTACTGAGTTATTGTAGTGTCTTTGAAACCACAGAACCAAGGGGCTCTGAAAGAGTTATGGCTTCATAAACTGACGTTGATATTGTCTCTTCTCTCTAGCCTCATGAAAGACTACTTCTTTAAACCGCCGATTAACAAGCTAAGCCTGAACTTTTTGGATCAGGATTTGGAGATGGCCTACAGGACGAGCTACCAGGAGGAGGTGCGTTGGTTTCCCTCTGTAATCTGTTTGAGCAACCTGTCTCTCAGAGCTCTGAACACGTTTCACAGCAGTTGGTGGCAAAGCTCATGAAATGGCACGTCTGATTTACTGCTTGGTATTGCTGCCCCTGGAAAGAGTCTCCTTTCAGTTTACCTGTCTTGTGCCAGGCCCTAAGTCTGGTCTGATGTTTAATCTGGAAATGCATTTTCACAGTCCACCAAGATACACTAATTACTTCAGGTTAATATTTTAAGGCTTTAGTCAGGCCTTAAAGTAAAGAACCAAACGCTTCTTGCCTTCTCATCAGATATTCTAACTTTGAGAAAGGTAACTTTGAATTTGATTCTCGTTCATGTCACAGCTTCGTGGAACTGTGGAACAGCCTGATAGTCCTGTGAAATCCAAACCTGCTCTGAACTCGAATGGCTTAAGTTTCTTAGGAGTGTTGTGTTCAGAAACAGGCAGCTCAAAACTTCTGCATGATTGTAAGGAACAGCGAGTTCACTGTAAGGAACTTGGTGCCTTCCTCAGGATCCTGCACTGAGTGTACAAAGTCCTTAATGCCCCTGGGGACTAACAGCATTGCAGCTTTCCATGTCAGTAGATGTTCCTGCCTGGATCATATGAACCGGGAAGGTGGTTTGAATTTACATGTAGTGACATAAGGTGTCAGTACAAACTGAGCTGTGTTTCCATGAGTAGCTGAAAAGTTGCTGCCAAAAGAGGACATTTGTTCTTCCCTCCTTGTTCCTACCCCTCCCTGCTCCTTCTCGTGGCTCTGGTGTTTATCAGGTGTCCCTGCTGTGAGCCAGTTCATTTTCCTGGCCTCCCATAAAATATTCATGTTTTGTTTTTCTGGGGGAAGGGGCTTTTTCTTTTTCCGCCTGGGTCCGTTTTCTGCCGTATGGAACCAACAGCTCCCAGAGGGGTTGGCAAGTGCCAGAGCCAGTGCCAGATAAGTGTCCAGCAGCAGGAAGGGGAATGGGCCCTTCCCTTCCAGTCGCTTAGAGCTATTAGATTGGGTCATCCATCTGGCACAGTCACATCACGATACATGCAGGTGTTGATTTCTTTCCTTCCCTGTATGTCCTACATCTGAGGGCAGGTAGAATTTCTGCTTCTGCTGCTCATTGCTTTCTGTTCTGGGCAGTGTTGTCACATTGTTCCTTAGCAATAGCCCTTATTTGCTTGTTTTCCCATGTTTATAAATGAGAACTTACTTTTTTAACAAAGGGAAGCCTCGTTGTGTTGCAGTTCCTTTTGTTGAGGAGCTCCACGCTCATCCCGCAGCGCTGTATTCCTGTGGTATCTCTCTGAATAAAGCTCATGTAGCAACAACATGAAGCTTCCTCTGGGATAGAGCCTGCAAAATTTGCACAAACTATGCAGAAAATAGTAAATCAGGTTCTGATTGGAAAGAGAGGCAAAGCAGTGATAGTCAAGCATATGCAGATGACATGTTGATGTGGGTATGTAGGAAATTCATAGAAGGAGCAGGAATGTGGTTTGTGCATTTTGTTAGTGGCAAGTTATTAATTTGAAAATTATTGTGTAAACCAGCCTGGAAATGGGAATCTTCCCTCTCTAATAGTAGCTCTGCAGCACTGGGACAAAAACCCATGAAAGCCTTAATATTAGCATAGTCCTGGTCCGAAACAACAACAAAACAGATCTTCTCTTGGGGAGTGAAGTGATTTGTCAGCACTGGCTGGTTCTTTAATTACCTTGCAGTAAACTGTTGCTGAAAGTACCTTCCACCACCCCCAAATTCCCCTCTAATGACACAGTGCCAGTTGCACACTTGCCTTGTGATTGCTCTCTCTGCTCTGCTCCACTTCCCAAGAGCTGTTCTTCTTTGGAAATTAAGGTGCTACTTAACTCTGCTGGGGCATCCTGAACGCTGTCACTTTAGGATCCAGCGCCGCTTCCTTTAATTCAATTTCTGTGACTTTCTGTGTGGACTAACACTTCAGATTAAAAGGTAATTTTTGGCACAGAAATGATGCTTGCTGAATTTATTAGGTTGCAGAGAGGTACAAATGAGAGGAACAAGTTCATTTCCCAATATTGCTGAGTGCAGATAGTGCTCTGAGGAGCCAGCAAAATTCTCAAATTAAAGCAGGGTCCAAGCCTGCAGTGTTCAAACTGGGCTACTTCCTGGCAATATCGATAACATCCTTTTTTGTTTTTCCTTTGGAACTTGCTTTCTGTGGTCCCTGGGGCAGATAAAAACTCTCATAAGATGGGACTCCTCTGAGTAAGCCAAGATGTGGAGCTCATCCTCTAGTTTTCAGCTGGACTGGCCAACGCAGCACGAAGTGCAGCTGCACCAGCGCCGGGGCCAGGACAAAATGGGGTGGGAATGTGTGGTGAGGGGTTACAAAGAGCAGAACTTGGTGTCCTGGGCTCTGACAGTGTCCCCGTGGCTGCTTTTAATCTGGTCAGAAAGGGAGATGTGAACTCTGCCCCAAGCAGAGTAACTGCTTCTGTAGAATGGTGGTTGGAGGGTTTTCTTAAAGAACCGTCGGAGCTAAAAGGCTTATTGTAAAATCTGTTATTATTTTAAATGAAAATCATTGAAGACAACTTCTTATAGCATTATCTGCTAGTAATTAGGGGGTTTATGTTCCTTTGCATAGAACAGGCAATTTTCATATGGTTTATTTCTGTATCATAATACTCTATAAAAATCACCCCAGGCCCAGGGGCTGTGCTGCCAGCACTTGCTTTCAACACAGGCTTATTCTCAAGGAGCTGTGATGGCCTTTGAACCACCTCTTCTGTTTCTTGTTTCCAAACAGCACTTAATGCTGGATTAATGCAGTGGCAAAATGTTCTGTATTCCTTTATTTGCTGAATTCTGCAAAATGACATTTAGTCCTTTTCATCCCTTCCCTCGATCCCTGTATTCCCCACAGGTTATAAGGAACGCTCCAGTGAAGACATTTGCCAGCGCTACCTTCAGCTCGCTCCTGGACGTGTTCCTCTCCACCACGGTCTTCCTCATACTCTCCATCACCTGTTTCCTGAAACACGGGATGGTTGCCTCCCCTCCACCACCTGCAGCGGTCGTGGTCTTCATCATCGCCATCCTGCTGGAGGTGCTGTCCCTCGTCGTCTCAATTAGGTAAATAAAGCATAAGAAAGTCTTGAAACAGCAGTGAGAACTGAAATGGTGGCTGGCTTGGGAGCATTCTGTTTGACAGCGTCCCAGGAACTCACTTGGACAGTCTGTAATATTTGAAGAAGAGTGTTAGTGAAGCCAAGAAAGGCTTGTGGCAGATCTTGTGCAGAGAGAGGTTGAGCTACAGAAACGGGAGGAGAGAAAGGTGACTCTGAGAGAGGTCACATAAGGAAACAGAATCTGCACACCCTGCCTGGCCCTGCTTATTGTTCCTTGGGGCGCCACACGCAACGGGATATCTTCCCTCACAGGGCCATCAGTGAGGGAGGGAATTCAACAGAGAACTTACGTCTGTCCTTCAAAAAAAAACCCCCTCCTTTAAATTCCTGGATAAAAGTACACCATTCTGGTGTTAAAACTGAAATAATTTATTGAAGTGCAAAGAGCAGTCCTTTCCTCTACCAAAAAAATAGGAATTGCAAAAGTCACGTTGCATCTGTCTGGAATTAGTTTTCTTAATGATCTCTGTTTCAAGTCTCATGGGTTTAATATTAAAATAGTTTGCGTTTTCTCTGTTTGACATGTAATTGGAGTCAGTGCTTCCCCCGAGTCCTGGGCTGTGTGACAGTTGGCTGCTGCTTGAAGAGGGAAGGGGCACTAGTTGCTCTCTGCAGAAGGGTGGCTTGGCAGTGCCAGCCCCCAAACCTCTTCTTTGCAGCTGGTGATGACGAGTCCTCAGCCCCTGAATTCTTGTGCATCCCCTCAGCCTTGCACCTCTGCCTCTCCTGCGCCCTGGGAGCTGAGGCTGGGCTGCAGGTGCAGGTTCCTGGTATTTACCAGTGACTCCTCATTCCTGGTTTGTACCCAGGCACCCAGAGGATGCGTGTCCTCAACTTCTAGGACAGTTGTGGGACTCACCCCAGCATTTCTAACCAGTCACCCACTGGTTACTGAGCAATTCCTGCCCAATTTCCCCCAGGCACACTGGACTTACCAACAGGTCCGAGGGTAGCAGAAGACTGCAGTTTTACACGCTGCTCTGGGTGTGTTGTCTGATTTGTACAGATACCCCATGTAACCTGTTATTAAATCAGATTATAGACCTAATAATAAGCTGGTTGGTTGTCTGTACTTGGGAGAGCAAGTTTATTCTGCCCTCCTTATCCCCCATTTTCACAGCGCTTCCTTCTCACACAAGAGTGTGTTGTAAGGGTGGTGCATGGAAACACGTCTCCTCACTTGTAGTTCTCCAAATCTAACAGGTATGTTTAAGTTAAAATGCTTTTGTGTTTACAACTAAGAAGCAATTCTGCTGCTGTTTCAAAAGAAACGAAAGATTGCAATTTTCACTCATATTTTGACTTTTCAGGCTCGACTAAAGCAGGCTTTTAACTCAGTGTAAATGTATGCAAATGTATTTAAATGAAAGCTGGCATTTAGGAGTGGAGAGAGGTCATTTGTGAACAGTGGAGAAATGCTTTTAAGGATGGTATTTCTTGGCAGGTGTATTTAATTGTTGCAATTTGAATAGTGTCATAGTTCTGGAGTTTTTAGAAAATTTAGACATTCACAAAGTGTTAAGGATCCGTACTGGGAGATGGTTGAACTGGTAGGACTGTCATTCCAGTGCATCCTAAACGGGATTAACTGTTGCTCTGTCCTCTCTCTTGCACCAGAAATGCATTTTCCTCTTTGCAGAACAGTTTCTACATTCTGGTTTGGGGGGGGGGGGGGGCGATGTTTTTTTGTCAGTTTAAGATGTCTGGGCAGCTCTTTCATTGCACCAGGCAGCAGAGTGGGAAGGCAGCAGCAAGTCAAAACAAGGCTGTCGGGATTGGGTGGCCATTGAATCCTTGAACTCATTCAGCTCTGAACAACTCAACCATCACTTTGCAGAAGAGCTCATTTCTCCAGATATGTTTGGAGAAAATTCACCTGCAAGTGAATTCACCTGCACCTGAATTTTTACTCCACTTTAGTATTTTTCAGGTCGTTATTGTTCCCACTTCTTTTTCCAATGCTACCTTTCATTTGCTTTTTCTTATTTTTTACATTTGTAAAAAACCATTACTATAATCTTAGAAATTTTTATATGTAGGTACATAAGGTACATACTATTTGAGTCCTGTTCTGTAATTGGTAGTTTATGGGTGTGTTAAGGAGAAGGAGAGTTGCTGTTTTCAATACACTGTCTATATAGTCAGAATTTTCCAAGTGCTTTTGTCTTTGTGAGCCACGTACAGCTGTACTGTGCTGCTGAGAACCTGAGCTGTTACCCAGAGGAGTTTAAGTGGCTTTATAATGTTTTCTTAACACTATTTGATTTTGCCACTGCCATTTCTAGTATTTTCATGAGAGTATGTTGGCTTAAAGCCCAAATTTTACTTTCTGAGGTGGCTTGGATGCCCCATTTGAAGTCGGTGAGATTGAAAAAGCAAGACTTCTAAGGCTCCTAAGTCTTAGAGGTATATATATTTTTAATATTAATTATTCTTCTGTGCTTAATTTTGATTTGAAAAACAGCTTGAGAAACATCTCATGCTGTGGAGATCACCTGTAGCCAGCCATTAAAGCTCATGTAGTCCCACCTGAGTCCCCACTCGCAGGGAATGCTGTTGTGTGAGTGAGAGATGTCTTGCTCCTTCCTTCAGGTGGGAGAGAAGTACCTGTGAATCCCTCTGGATTTACTCCACACTTTACGAGCAATTGGTTCTTGGGAACTTGCTACCCTGAGCTCTCATTTACAATCTTTTCTCTGCTAATGAGATATAATTTGTATTTGGCTTAATTCTGATTGTCACATCTAAGGTAACAGTTTGGTAGATCTCTTAAAGTACGAACCAGGATCATCTCAGATCTGAGCAGATCTTACCCAGGGAACCCTCTTGAAAACAACCTCATATTGTACATCAAAAAAGAGCACTCTTCATAAATGAAAAATCTCTGCAGCTTTCTGGTAGGTTTTCAGTTTTAAATGTAGTGGCAATGGCGTATTTGGGGAGGGGAACTTTTGTAGGAAAAATGTCTGCCTTGGCTTGGAGGGTGGGATTTTTTGTTGTTTTGAATTGATAATATGTATTTACATTGTAGTAAATACATAAAATATGCTTTTTGACCCCCTCCGGTCTCCATAACCTGAGACACACTCTTCTGTGTGGTTCCCATGAACAGAAAGAAGAGAATTGTTGTGTTCCTCTTCAGATCCTCTCCAAAGTGAGGACTGCTCCCTCTGGCCACTCGTTATGCAGAGACACGGTGCAGAACTTCCTGTGCAGAAATGTCATCCCAAATGACAATCACAGAATCCCATCGAGATATCTTCAGGGAGGAGATTAGACTACAATGCTGGGCACCATCCCAGAATTTCAGGAAAAGGGATTATTTTAGGACCAGAAAAATTCTTGCTTAAGATTCTCATTGTATTTTCATTATCCTGATGCGAAACACCCTGCCTTTAAATGAGTCTAGCTTTTAATTGAATCCAGGACTCGGCCTGGGAAGTCCTCGCTCCAGCTCTCGTGGTAAGACCTTTAGTTCAGCTGGAGGAGCAGGAGAGGAGAGCACTGTCTGTACAACGAGAAACGAGTTAATACTTAAGTTCTAGAAGAGCAAAAGTCTTCCTGGAGCAGAGCTTGCACAGGAGAAGGATGTTTTGATTCCTCTGAAGTGTCTGATAATAAATTATTGGAGTACCTATAGATGAGGGTCCCACTGTGAGCCCAAGTGCCACTTGAAACTTAATTGTGTAAAGCAGCACGCAGAAAAACCATGGTGCTTCATTTGGAAGCACGTGGAAGTTGTCATCTCCTGTTCTGCCAATGGAGGGCAAAGAATGTCCTTCTGCCCCCTTGAAACGTGACTGCTTTGACTTTCATGAGTTTGGTGGAGGTGTAAGAGGTCTCCTAAAGTTCTGCTGTTTTATAAAAACACCTTGGGAAGTGTCACTGAATGTACAGCGGTGTGTGAGATTTCACTTGGCATTCTCAGCATTGCAGGTAAAAGACATCTGCCCACTGTTTTAGTTGTAAATACAGGTTTTTTTGTTAATTAGGTACTTTTGACATCTAGTTCTTGTTCTCGAGTAAACTTGTTATAAGTAAAGTTGTTTAAAAAATATGCTTTACTTTTGATAGCATCCTTCAGTGAAGGCTTCTGGGTGGAGAGGTGAGGCCAGAGCAGTGGATGTCTTAGCCCTGTTCAGAAGACCAGGAGGTGGGAACACTTGATAAGGTGCTTCATGAATTCAGAAGTACCTTTCTAGAGGGCAAAACCCAATACCTTCTGGATGGAGAAAACTGTTTTCTGACTAAGAAAAACTGGCCTTTGCCCGGTGCTTCACCTCCCCAGGGTGGCCGCAGCTGGGACCCCGTGGCCAGCCAGTAGTTTTCTGCAGCCAGAGCTTAATGAGCCGCTTCTGTTAACGACAGGACTGATGGAGAGTATTGATGGGAGGGAAAACAATGTATTCTGCTTGCCTTTATTTTATTTCTAACATCTGCGACTTCGGTATTTAATATCCCACCAAATTGCTGCTACGCCAAAAGCTTTTGATTTGAACTCTGGGAATTGATTTTAAACTGCCAGTAAATGGAGAAATGATGGTAACATTCCCCGTTCCCCATTAATCATTGATGTCAAAGTTACTAATTTGAACTCTGGCTTGTGTAAACATCTCGGATGCTTTAGCATTTAAGCCCCGTTGAGCTCCCAGTGACACTGCATTATTTACTGGTGCTGCCCTGTAGCCATTAAATCTGTCTGCAGCTCTCCTTGCCCTCTGGATTTAATGCCCCTCTCACTTCCTGCCATGGGAGGGTCCTGCCATATTCATGGCCTTTCCCTCTTTTGGGAGGGATGAGATTCCCATCGGTTTCATTCCAGAGTGCAGGGCATTGCGATAAATAACAGAGTGGGGAAAATAAAATATAATAATAATAAAAAAAAAAAAAATATAAATCAATGCAAGAAGGTAAACGTTATCACAAGAAATGTGGCTTTGTCCTGGAATTTGCACTGGCTTTTTTTGAACCAGGCAGCTGCCTAAAGAAAGAAGTGTCCTCATCGCAGGATTAACCGATCGGCTTCGCCGATGGATTTGTTGCTCTAGTTCCCACAAGAATTTGTCCTGGCATGGAGGCTCGGCAAAAAATAATAATAATAAAGAAAAAAAAAATATCTTTTTGCCCCACGGAGTCCCTGTTGTGTGGGTTGGGGTGAGAGACATGAGCTGCACGGGGTATCTGCCAGGCGTTTGCGTGCCAGGGAGCCGGTTGCTGTGCCAGGCTCCATGGGAGCGAGCTGGAAGATGCGGCAGAGCGTGGGCTGGGGTCCCCAGAGACCAGCTCCTGGGCTCCCCACACGCTGGGGATGCTCTGCCTCCGACCCCCGCTTCGCCTGCCTTTAGGGTTCAGCCTCCTAAATGTTAATCCTAACCCGTAGGCTTTGGGAGAATTGTGCTTTATTTTTAGAGGCATGAACTTGGGTGGCATTTCCAGAAGTACTCGATACTGGGCAAACTTGGCTGGGGCTGGCAGCAGGGAGAGACTGGTGTTAGAGGCAGCTGAGTTAGAAGACTTTAAAAAACTCAATTCTTACTCGGTCGAGCTTTTGAAAAAAAAAATTATGTTGCTTTATAAACAATTTTTTAAGTTTCTTTGTTGGAAAATCTTTTTTTTTAGGATGGAATGTAGCTAATCATTATTGGTGTAAATGGAAGGCCATCAAACTAGGAACAGGCAAATCTGAGAGCACCCTCTTGTGGGGTCCATCTGCATTACAGTGTCTGCCAAATTTCTCTCTTTCCATGCACTTAAGGATAATTTCCAGATTTTAACATATTACATTAGGGAAGAGCTCTTGAAGCTTCAATAAAATGCTTGAGGTTACAAAATTCACAGAAGCCTAGACCAGAGAATTAAAATATCATTCATAAACATATTTAATCATAAACAATCCTAAATAATACATATTTAAAGGTGTGGAATAAGTGTCAAATCCACATAAAGAACTTTAAATTTTTCCTGGTTTGTGTCAGGCTTTTATCCAGTACAATACCTTGTATTTTTAGACAACAGGGTTAAAAAGATCATTGGATATTTTTTCTCTATTAAAAGATAGAGGTAGTGTGGATTAATTTGTGTAACTTTGGAGATTGTGAATTTTATATTTAGTGTATGTGAACATCTCTATCCAAAAGAAAGCACTAATTATTTACCTTTTGGGCTGTGTAGCCCACAGCAGATTTTACCTGCCTAGGCTGATGAGGATCATTTCATACATCCACATGTACTGGCTTTGAATGAAGCTCACTCTACCACCTTATCTTTTCGTACCCTCATAAAAAATAATTACAAACTTGAACAACGGTTGCAAATTTTCTGGAGTGACTAATGTTTTTTGAGCTTTAAGAAGGAAGTTATCCTGAGGATGTGTTTCTCTAGATAAATAATAGTTTTCTGTGCAATGTCCCGGAGCATTAAGCATCCTTTTACCTTTCCTCACTCCTTTGAACAATCAGAAATGCTCTCATTTAAGAAGTATCTCCGTTAAGCTGCTCTCCAGAGCTCTTCCAGTTGGCTCCTTCGGTGCTTCACAGGTTTGGGCCGTCGTTTCACCGGCAGCTTGAGGCAAGAACTGTTCCTTCCCTCCTGCCTCGCGCGGAGCCAACTGGGTTGCTATGGTGGGTGCCACCCGGCGAGCGGAGGAGCCGGCTCGGTTGCCAGCTGGCCCCCGAGGTGCTCATCCCAGCCGCTGCCAGCTCTCAGCCCACACTCCTCTTCTTCCCCTTCCCTAAGGAGAGGGAAGGGAGGACGGGAACTTCTCATTCTGGGCGGTTGGAACTGGGAGAACTGGTTTGGATTGCGGTGTAACGTTAGGGTGGCGTGGATTTGGGTGGCTGCTCTGTTAGCAGGGGTCACAGCCCTGCTCTTCACACATTTCTGGTGTTAAAGTAATTTTTTTTAACTTCTAGAAGCTTCCCTTCTCCCCACCTGCTTTAAGGCCTAAATATTTAGGAGAGGAGAGAAGTCTTTCTTACACTTACCTTCCAAATAAGTGAAAATTGGGTTTCAGTAGCTGGATTTCAGTTTGTTTTCTCCAAGCTGGCCATCCCGCTTGCTCTCCCTCCCTTTGCTGACACCCCTTGCCCGGAGCAAACAATCTTTTCAACAAACCTGGATTATTTCCTGAAATTACCAACGGGGGCCGTGGCACGTAACGTGCTGCGAGTGCTCACGGAACCGAAGTGAAGGATTTGAAGTGCTGCTGTTACAGGTAAATTAGAGGTACGAAGCGATGCGCCGCAATTTAACGCCTGGATCTGTGATTTCATGTGTTCCAGAATGGCGTTCTTTCTGGAGGAGGTGATGACTTGCACCAAGCGTCTCCTGGAGGTGATATCTGGCTGGCTGCCTCGGCATTTTTTCGGTGCAATCCTGGTTTCTCTCCCAGCTCTTGCAGTTTTTTCACACTTCACCTCTGATTTTGAAACAAATATACATGTAAGTTGTCGAACTCCATTTCGGTTTGGATCTAGCACAGCTCGTTGCTTGCCCACTGTCTTCCTTCGCCTCCCTCGTGCCTTACAGCTGTTTGATACAGGTCCCTTGGAGGGATAAGGCTTTTGTGTGTCATAAAATGCCTAGTTTGTTATGTAAACGCAGCCACTTGCTTATTTGCTAACTCATATAAAAGAGGAGAGGGATATGCCTGCCTACATATGGAGTTTTGTATTTTTTTTTCCTTGGACCAAACCTTTCTGCAGGTGTTTATTCCAGATAATGTGGGTTGTGTGTCTCGGGCTTTTCATCGCATTCATTCTCGTGGTGATTTAGAGTTTGTGGTCAGAGGTGCTGTGTGTAGTTAACACGTGCACGTTGGGGAATCTCAACAGCCAGGACAGTATTAGCAGGGGATGGTTTTTCTTTGCAGGGTTAGGTGGAGAAACTCAAGGGAGAAAGAGCAATAATTCCATTTCATGTAGAAATGATTACCCTGCAGGGGCTGCGGGAATGGATAAGGGATGCAATAGCTGCCCTTTGGAAAGGAATGGAAAGAAATTGGCATGTTTAGCCCAGCCACAGAAAGTTCTGCAGGGGATTTGGTGTCTCCTTTAATAAAAACATGCAGAAGGGAAGAAAAAAAGGTTAAATATTGAAGAGGGAAAAGAATAGTTTAATTTAAAGGCTATCTGAGGCATAAAAATCAACGCTTAAAAGCTGTGAATTAAAAGTTTGTATCTCTTCAGGTTTCTCTGAGATATCCCACTGTACAGCCCTTCCTTTCCAGGGGCTTTGGGGAATTATGTTTCATAAATTTCTTGCTCTTTCAGGTCCCTGGATGTAAGTAACGACCAGATCCTCCTCGTTCTTCCTATCACAGTTTATTACTGGGTGTTGGGAAGTGTTTGTTCCATGGGAAGCTGTGGACCAGACCTTTTTTGGTCCTTCTGGATTTAAACGTATATTCCATGGTTATCACAGTCACAGAAGAGTTTATCTACCTGATATTCTTTCACATCCCTTGTTTAAAATCATTCTGCAGCTTTTACATTTTGTGAATTTTAGTTAACTATTTTTAAACTGTAAATTTTTAAATTTTTTTTTATTTAATGATGGTCTTCCTCCCTCATGACTACCAGAAAACAAATCGTAGGGATGTTTTCTTCACACTGAAGGGAGCTGAAAACCTTCATATCTCTCTGCTGATTTTTATATCATCCCATTCATTTCCATCCATGATCATCTCTCCAAGCGTTTCGAAATAATGCTGGAACAAGCATTTTATCAGTGTTCTCTCGATACCTGTTCAGGCATCCCCAAAATGGAGAATGAACTTTGCTTTCTTTCCTCTTGCAGGTCCTCCAGAGTCGTGGGGCTGTTGGCTCACTCTCCAAGAGATGTCCCAACTCGTCTTGTGCTCAGTGTTTCAACAGTCACGGAGCTCTAGGAAATGGAGCCAATCTATAGAGGGTCAGGTAAGTGTCATATTTTACTATGACATGGTTTTGCAAAGTTTTTTTTTTAATTCATAGCGTTTTATACCCTCCCTGGAGATTAAAGAATTAAAATCAAAATTAACAAAAACAGCAATGAAAAAAAAAACTTTCCAAAGCCATGCAAACATAGTAAAACACAGCACTTACCGACCCTCTATAGGCTGGCTTCGTGCTGGGGCATCACTTGGAGTGAGAACCAGTGCTCTGCCACTTTAGGAGACCTGAAATGGGGGAAAAAAAGTAAGTTTAAATTATGGGGGGCTTTTTATGGATGCTTCTGAAATTCCTTTTATCCTTTTCTTTTTTTTGAATCGTTTAAGAAAAAAAACCAAACTGTGCTTGTGGTTTAAAAATGGTAAATTATGTAAGGGTTTTTTTTTTTCCCATACTCTGTGTCTGCTTCTGAATCACATGCTTATTTGTTATGCTACAGTATTGCTAATCTGCAGTTTTTGCACTTTGCCTGTAAAAGAAAATTAAAATGAGAGAGACAAGGGAGAGAATGATCATTTGGGACTGTAAAAGGCAGTATGTGGCTAAAACAGAACTCCATAACACTGTTGTGGAGTCTCTGTTTTAGCTTGGATGGTCATGAACATTCTTGATTAAACTGAAATTCACGCATCAGCTTGAGAGTTTTGACCACTGTGAGATTGTATCTCAGGGAAATGAGGGTGTTCTGGGGAGTGTATCCATCCTGCGTTTCCTTTTCTTTATCCAGTAAAGAAAGGGATTATTTATTATCTTCTTTTTTAGTTAGGGCATTTGGAGCAGAAAATCTAAATTTGTCTTTTCAAATTGGCACAAGCAGGGGGTGTTACCGAGCATCAGTTGAAGATGAGTGATACCTGCCTTTTTTTATTAAACTAGATTTTTTTCTTTTTTGAGTTCTCCTGCTGTTGCGCAGTGTGGTACTGCCCTCTAAGAAGTGTTTTGAAGAGTAAGCAGTTGGGTGAAGTTTCTGAGGATGAATGTGTTCCACGTTCTCAATGGCCCCACGTTTGGGGCCAGTATTTTTTTTGAGTGGTGCCCAGTGACAGGGCAAGAGAAATGGGCACAAACCTGAACATAAGAAGTTCCATCTCAACATGAGGAGGAACTTCTTTCCTGTGAGGGTGGCAGAGCCCTGGCAGAGGCTGCCCAGGGAAGTGGTGGGGTCTCCTTCTCTGGAGACATTCAAACCCCACCTGGACACGTTCTTGTGGGACCTGCTCTGAGTGGCCCTGCTCTGGCAGGGGGTTGGAGGAGATGATCTCCAGAGGTCCCTTCCAACCTCATCCCAGTCTGTGATTCTGTAATGCAGTTGACATCGAGTTCGAAACAGACAGGTTTTGACCTCAGTAACTGAGAGGAGATTAATTTACCATAAACATCTATTCTTTTTATTTTATTTTTTTTTTTAATAAGAAGAGGCACTGAGCTTTTTGCAAAGGTAAGCTGAAGGTATTGAAAGCTACTGGAACAATGGTTGTATAATGCAGAAATACAAACCTGGGGAAACCAATCTGTGCTAAAAGTTTTCTTGCTCTTTGAAGGGAAGACCTCCGTCTTCAGGTGCTGTCTCCTGCCACAGACACTGTGAGGGACCACTTGCTGTGCATATAATACAGAGGAAATTAGATCCTTCTCTTTTATGTCACACACAGAAGGGCTCGGGCGAGCAGGAAGAAGCTAACCCACGCTCTCTCTCTCTGTTGCAGTACACCATGTTTATGTGTTGCTCCATTCTCATCACCATTGTGCAGTACTGTAACTTCTGCCAGCTTAGCTCCTGGATGAGATCTGTCTTGGCCACCGTCGTAGGAGCGGTGCTTCTCATCCTGCTCTACGTCTCCTTGTGCCCGGACAGGTGAGCATCGTGCCTTAGTGCTCGTTGGGCTGTGTTTCGGATGAATGAGTTTGGGTTTTTCCACCAGTGAAGTGATTTTTAGTATCTGCCACGAGTTTCTACACCATCTCAAACTTGGTAATTTGATTTGGGAAGAGTATTGCATTTTATTTTTTTGAGGGGTTTCAGGACAGTACTTGAGGGTCCCTTTTCTGTATCTGTGTTGAAATGACACCCTGTCCTCAACTGATGTATTTCTAGGGCACATTTACACTTATCAGACCCAAGGTCTTTCATTGTTTGCTTGAAAAAAAATCTATTTAATTCAGAAATTTCTGAGGCATTTAGTGGTGCCAGAGAGCCCGGTTGTTCCCCTACACCCTTCTACCCTTAGGAACCACTTATATTTTCTTCCACCTTCTTCCTCAAGCAGTTTTCCACTGTGGAAGGCAGGCCCTTGGATTTAATAGGATTCTGATACCCTGATTCCTTTCTCCCTCTCCTGTTTTTTCAGAGGATGCTGCAAGGCAGTAACCAGAGGAATCAAGTTAATGCCATTTTTGTGCAATAACCTTAAGGCTTTTTTCAGTTTTGCCTCTGATAAGCAATTTTCCCCATAGGAGAACTTGTTTGTAGTATTCTCTTTCTATTTGCTTACCAGGAAAGTCAAGGGAGCCCTTCCAGCCATCCACTCCTGTTGTCAAAATTTTATAATCAACTCACATTTCACAATGTCTTGAGAATTATTTGAGCCAAAATTATAAGGACTTGTTATGCTAGATTATTCTAGTTCCTCTCAAAAGCCTTTCTTTTTACCCTTCTTCAGTATCCTGCTTGAATCATACAGTGAAAAACATGAAAAAAAGACCCTGAAGAAACCAAAAAGAGTTTGCAGATAGATGTTTTGTGTGATTATTTAGCTTTTTAACCCCTCTCAGGTATCTTTAATGGTCTCTCTTAATCTTGATCTAATTTACACAAACAAGGACAGGGAGAACAAAAGTCATTCCTGTTCACATCTGTACTTTGGAAGTGGCTGGAAGGGTTGGAGGAAGAAAGCTTTTCCTGAGAAGAAATAACTTATAGCTGGAATCAGCTGAGCAAAGGTTTCTCAATCATATTAGACTAAAGAAAAATCCCTTTTTTGTCTCTCTGCAGAGCACTGGGGCAAGGAGTGCAGGACAGTTCTTTCTAGCTTGTTTTGTTTCCCTCACCTTTTCTCATCTTTGGTTTGTCCCTTTGCTTTCAGCTGTCTGACCACCAGCTTCATTGAGTAATTAGCCCCAGATTTGGTTTGTCAGGGAATTTAGCAAAGAGCAAAGCCTTGATGCTATTTCTTGACTCCCAGGCAAGGGTTCCTGAAGCTCCTTCAGCTCCACACGCGCTCGCACGTCCTGGCAGGGCATGACTAGATGCTGCTTCATGGCAGTGCCTTTGAAAATCGGGTAAAAACCACTGTATTTGTAGTACCTGAAGTCTTCACACAGAGATGGGCAGTAAAACCAAAAATTGATGGTCCCCCGAGGGATTGTTTGAACAGACCTTTGTGCGTCCATGTTAAAGGTGTTCGTTTGCAGAAGAAAATCAGAAGGTTTGGTGCCATAATCATAACTCCTTACTCAAAGACAACATAAGCTCTGTACTAAGATTTTCCATGAAGCTTGGATTTTCCCTGCTTTTCAACTTTATTAAGGGACTGGGAAAAGCTGTTCCCAAGCACAGAGGTGAGATACAACCCAGGGAATTGTTGTATCAGTTCATAGCATCAGCTTGTGCTGACTACTAAAGGGGTGCTATGAATGATTTAAAAAAAAAGCATTATCTTAAGAAATTTTGCTAACTATAGCACGGGTTTGCCTGTAGTTTCAATAGCAGATACCATTAATGGGCAAAGTACAGAAATCATGGTGTATGTTATTTCATCTTTTAAACATAAATATTTAAAGTAATAGAGCTGTTCAACAGCAGATCTGAAAAAGTGATTTAAAGGATTGTCCTCAAACCGTGAACAAAAATAACCCAGGTTGAATTGGTGAGGCCCATAACTTGTGTTTGTTGACAATAACTCTTTTGTTCCTCTCTTATCATGAGTCTGGCTGATGGTTTTTGTCACGGTGGTAATTGCAGCTTTGTGTGCATCACAGGCAAATCCAAAAGTAACTAGTCCTGAGAGCTGTAATATTTGACTGCAGCAGGGAAATTATAACCCAAGTAAACACAAAAATGGAGCAAAGTGCTTATTTTCTGTAATGGCATTTTTGAAAATAGGTTCTGTATTTGTTTGGGTGGTTTGGGTTGGTTGAGGATATTTTTTTTTTTGGTTTGGGGCTTTTTTGGGTTTTTTAAAAATCCTTGGATTGTGTAGTCAGATAAGGTGAAAGCATAAATTGGGTCTCAGAGTTCAGAAATTGCTTTTCCACGTTTCCAAGGTAAGATTGGGATTGTGGAACAATTTCTTGTTCCAGGCATCATCTCGGCCGCGTTATCGTCGGTTCCCCTGGAGCCGCGTCTGTGTCTCTCTCTGACCGGTTGCTTCTTCCAAGCAAAAATGTGCAAATAAGTCACATTTTGAAGTTTGTCTGAAGCTGATGGAGCGTGCGATGCAATTACTGCAAACTGAAATTCTGGCAGGATGCTTTCTTTATTGCTTTAACTTTCCTTCTGAAATCAATGCTTTCTTTTTTATTATTTTTTTATTTCAGCTCCATGGAAACTTTACATCTAGATCTGGCACAGAACTTCAGGTAAGCTTTATATAAAATTCCCAGCTTTATGTTTAGGGATGGAAACATTTTCAGTCAATTACACGTAGCAAAACTTTGCATCCGCAGTAATACACTCGGGAATTGGACATATTGGTTCAGTAAGCTGTGTTTAAGCTCCTTGCGTGTGTAATTTCCTTTACAGAGGACTTGGGTATGACCAAAAATCATCAGAGATGATGCTGCAGTTGCTGAATTGTGTAATGCTATTTTCTTTTTTCATTTATTTCTAGGAAATAGAACTATTGAGGAGGAGGAGCTATATAAAATGGCATCTGTTTTTCTAGTAGTGGTAGTTTTTAGAGCATTATCTGTACATCATGAGCTATTTATTTCATTTCCTGGGCTGATTTGCACCATTCAGGAGTGTGCTGAGTTGGATGCTCTCCACAGCTGCCCAGGTGAGGATTCCCTGGGGCAGAGGAGCTGCAGCTGACAAAGCTGGCTGTGATGCCACCAGGATGGGGACGTGCTGGTGGTGACAGTCTGGGTGCTCTCTGCCACCCGCAGCTCTCTTAGGCAGAATAGCAACTCATGTCACTAACAGCTAGTGACATTTTAGCCCCCAGACTTTAAAAAAAAAAAAAAAAAAAGGGGGGCAAAAAATCTTTCCCTGGTTTATTAATAGCCCCTTATAAATAAACGTGTTAAAGACTCACTCTGATTATTTCAGTGTTGAATTTCTCCTGGGTTTATTGCAAGTCTTGCAATACAGCTTTTAAAATGTTTTTATTGGTCTTTGGTATTAGAAAAGTGGGTGTTTTCTAATTACAAATTAGAGAGCAATACTGGGGCGATGTTCTACTTGATTGAACTAAGGACCCTGTGAAATGGGACTCAGTAATTCAACTAAACAGATGTGCATTCAGGAGCACGTACTTTTAGTGGAAATATCTATCAAAACAAAATTAAATTAATATTTTAAAAATGTCATCTACATGAATTCTATAGTAGTTTAGAAAACCTGTGGTTTTTAAGTACAGAGAGATGGTAAGTGTGCTTTCAGGTTAGATATTTATTCACCAAGAAGTTATCACTTACTACATAGTGTTGGGGGTGGTTTTTTGGTTCCATTTGTGTTTGGGGTTTTTTAGGTGGGCTTTCCTTTTTGTATGGCCTTGGTTCATGAAAGATCACTTCCTTTTTATAACAGAATTCCAGTTCACTAAATCCAGAATGGAAAGTTAAAGCCAAAAGAACTTGATTTTATTATTTTTTTTTTGCAAACTGAAGGGAATTTTTTGGAAAGGCAATGTATGAAATATTAAATCGTGGTGATCTCTGGAAGTAATATTTTAGGATTAAGCTGAGTTTGGATCCCTAATGGGTTGTTATTAGTTTGTGAAATCGCTGTAGCTTTTGTGTTGCTCAGAATTACAAACATCTTGCCCAGCACTGACACCAGCTTATCAGGCTCCTGACCAGCTGCTAATCGCTAATAAATAATTCATCCTGCCTTCAATAATTGACAGCCCAGTCTTCCGTTCAGTTCCGTTTCTTCTACATCATCGTTTATTAGAGATCTGGCAAAAAATTAGGTATCAAGCGTTGTTTGCAGGCAAATATTTTTCTTCCATAAATATCTAACTTCTAACTCAGGCCAAATAAAGCTAGAAGTGGGTAAGGAACCGAACCGCTCAGGGGGTGCTGCTGTGATCAGGTGTGGAGAGCTCTGTGCCTGCTTGGCAAATCCCAGCTGGTGATTTAAATACCCAAATAAGGCAGCGACCAAAATGTCTTAAACAGTTCTAAACTTCGTTTTAAACTTTTTATTGTGATATCTACTAGATCTGGGCTTTGACTGTCCTTGCTTCGGTGAGGGACAAAACTGCTTGTGTGTCATCTGTGTTAATACAACACAACGTTGCCCTCCCTGCGGGTCGGCAGCGGTTTTGGGGGCTGGGTGGTCTCTGCTTCTGGTTTAGTGCAGGAACGGTGTCGGTCCAGCCTGATCTCTGTCAACAGCCCGTGAGACTCCACTCATCTGAACCCGTCCTAATTTCTTCCTACCATTAATTAGCAGCAGAATCCAACTTCTAATATGCGTTATTGAATACCGCAGTTCTAGAGTTCTGTGCAAATCCTGGTGATGAACTAATAACCAGTTGAAACTGCCAGATCCTAACAAACTCACTGAAATAAATAAATGAGAAAGTTTCCTTGCTCACCCCACTCAGCACAAAAGCTTTCCCCCTGTTCTAAGAGGGCCCAACAAACTTACTTGTTTTGCATGCCTTTAATAAGGTTATTCCCTTTTCTTGATCAAGGATCAAGATAATTATTAATGGAAAGAGAGATATTAGTAATGGTAGTGAAATCTTAGCACAGAGTTCATCTCTGGACTCATCTTCCATGCTGTCCTCCATAAATCAAAATATGGAATTTACCTTGTTTTCCAGACAGACTGGTTCTTCAGCCCAAAACAGATACGGCCATAAACTTTGTCTTTTAAGCAGGGAATATTTCTTATTTTCATTCATTTCCTATCTCAGAGCAGGTAGAGAGTATCATCTTCCAGCTTGTGACTGCTGGAGGAGGAGCAGCCATAGATGCCTTGAGGTGGAAGACTGAATGGCTTGGTGGTCGGGGGCTTTATGTGCGTCCACTGCATGTTCTTCATCGAAAGCAGCTGTTTGATTTCCCCTTTCCACACATTGCATTCTTTTTTTAAGTTGTAGCAGGCATGCATCCTCTTTAAATATAGCAAGACATCCAAATCCAAACATAGGTTACTGGCTCAGAAGCAAAATGCCTTTCCAAAAATCTTTATAAGTAGAAAGTCATTATCTTTATGATTTGCGATCAAGCCAGAGGAGATTCTATCTCCGGAGCTTTCACTCGTTCCATATTCAACACACAGCCTGGATGAAGATGCCAAGTTAATAGTTGGGCGTCTGTGCCAGGGAACACTTCACCAGTTTGAGTTAAAGGAACATTGTCAGCTCAAGATTTTGATTTGAATGATATTTTAAAATTGGTTTTCTGCTGCAGCACCTCGTAAAAAGTAGAGCTTAAAACAATGATGGGGGGGAGGGGGTGATCCTTTCTGTTATAGGTATGGACTTTTTTTCTTCACATTCTAGAGGGTAGCTTCAGGTCATCACTGCTAACTGGCTGTGTAGGATGATTTATAGTCCTGGAACCTGGTCCCTGCAACGTCCAGAAATCTGCTTTCCAAACGAGTGAGATGTAATTGCTCCCTCCTTCAGCCCAGAATCGTGGCTTTTAGTCCTAAAGCTTGTGTCACTCGCGCCGTGATGGAAAACGCCTGCTGTGGGGAAGATGTTGCACCTTCTTTTTTTTTTTTTTTGAGATACTAACCCATTACCTTATTAATGAAATCAGGTCAGCTTCCCAGTGAGTCACTCCTTGCACATGCACATCTCCGAGGTTGCTCGCCCACCTGGGAAACAAGGTCGGGCCAGGGCTTGCGGAGATGATTGAGACTCCCGGATGCCAGCGCTTCAGGAGCGGTGAATGGGAGGCAGCAGGTTTTTCTTAAAAGGCAGATTTTTCTGTTCAACACGAGCCACTTTCTGCAACGTAAAATTTGTGGTGCTCGCCTAATTCATTTAAGAGGAATTAAAGTACTTTGAGGAGCATTTTGTACAATAAACTGTAAATAAAGAGCCTTTAATGACTTAAATAAATCCCTGTGGCGGGGATGTTTGATGTTAGAGCAGATTATCTGGATCAAATTCGTGCTCTCAAAGGAGTAACGTGTCACTGCTCAGATCCTCGAGCAGATCTCTTCCCACAAGATAATGGAAAATAATGAACTGTTCTGTAAAGAACCTGAATCGTGCTCCTCAGCCGTGATTCATTCCTCACCTTCTGCCTCATTTGTTCTCTGAAATCTTTGGTCTTGCTTACCCTCCCCTCGTTTTGTTTTATAAGCCCATCAAACTGGGACAATATTCTCCCTGCAAAATAGCTAGCCAGGATTGTATTTCAGGACTTGTTACCATTCTAAAGTTGTTAATAACTTTAGCTTTGTCTTAGTCTCTGACTTGTCTTTCCTGGGAGAAAATGGATAGGTTCATGACAGAGGTTCTGTTGAGGAAAGTAGTTGTAAGGGGGAAAGGAAGGAGTCTTAGTTGCTGGTGCGTTGCTGGAACCTCATTGTAGGGACCTATTCGGGGAGCTGGGAGTCACCTCTGCCTTTCAGTCTTCCCTTGTGGGGTTTTTTTAATATCAAACCAGTAAAATGAATATCCCTTCACTTCTCCTGGGAGAAAACGAATTAATGGTTGAAAACAAAAAGGAATGATTTCCAACATAATGTGCAGTCTTATCTTTAATCTAAAATCCAACCCATTGCAAATAGTTTACTTACAGGAAAGTTTTTCTCCTACAGGCATAGGATCTCCTACAGGCTTTGTATGTATTAACTTATAAAAGCTAAGAGATGCAAAGACCATAGAGCATGCAAATGTTTTCAGAGATTGTGCACATTCACCTGTCCCACAACTGGGCTGTGGTTTTTCTTCATCACACTTTTCTGTCCATCAATTATTTGGGAATGAACATTCAGAAAAAGAAACCAGGTCCATAATAAAGCTCAATGACTCGAATGTCCACTTCAATTTCAGAAGTGGAGCCATGTCCTCCGTGGACATAGAGAAACAAACTGAAGTTAGAAATACTGAAACAAATCTGGGTTTCTCTTCTTGAGCTGTTGCTACAGTTTTTGCTTTGAGTTTCAATCTCTTTTGCGATAACGTACCTCCTTAAGGGGAATCCAAACAGACACTGAGGTATGGATTGCCTTTTTGTTCTTCAAGGAGAAAAGTTGATATGATGCTTCCCCTTATCAAACCATCTCTTGACTTGAAAAGCTTCAGCATGTGTCTGCTCCTATCAAATTTTAAGCTTTGGCATAATTTTATAGGAAAAAATGGGAGTTAAGCGACTCCAGAAATCGCTGCGTGCCAATCTGTCTGGGTTGAGACTGTGTTTTGAGGATTGCATAGGTGGTGTCTTCTCAGATGAAACTGGTGTCTCTGCATCTCTCCAGAAAGCAGAGATTGCAGATGTCTCCTTCTTATGGGCGGTTTGGCACTGGAAGCCTCCTCCATCAGTGCTCCATAATCTGCCCAGGCAGTCGACGGATTGTCAAAAGGATTTGAAATATTGCTCTCAATCTATGTGAGACATGACATTATTTTTTTAAAAAATTTTCTTTTTTTTTTTTTTTTTTAAATCTTGGCACTTTGAGAAACTTTCCACCATAAAAAGCTTCAGTGCTTATAACATACAGAATATGTCACTGCGGAGCTCCAGATTCTCTACTTTCCTGCAGGAGACGTGCCATTCTCCATCAAGTGTCTTCCACAGGGTTATTTTCTTCCAAAACCTTCCCGTGTTAAGGCTAGAGGTGCAGATGACCTCATCAAAGATCACTGCTCCCTGGTGAGGGGACAAGGGAACAGTGTTTATAAAGCAGCTGTTACTGAATAGTGGAGGTAATAGAGAAAAAAGATAAATTCCACAAAACTTAGGCGTACACATCCCCTACAGAGCCGTACATGTGCTCACACACAGGCGTGAGGAAGCATCTTTATATGTGTATTTACAGGGAGTGCTTTTAGTTATATATTTAGATAGAACGATAACTGTTTCCTTGGTGATGGCCTTAAAATAGGCTGGGCAATTTCTGTGTTGCTGAACCTGATCCTTTAATGCCTGACCCTTTAAGCACGTACTTGGTGAGTTTAAGAATGACAGTAGTTCTTTAGCATCCTTGACATCAGATAAAGTTATCGATGCCTGTTTTATAATTGGGTAAGAAGCGTATGTTACACGCTCTTTTTTTCTAGGAAAAGTTTTCTGACTTTGGCACAGAAATGGCATTGCCCTAACTCTGTGGTTTTAAATGCCCCTTTCATGTTCTTCCCTTTCTTCTGCTTCCAGCTCCAGAAGAAGTCCATGCAACAGTTCAGCGCCGAACGACACGAAGAGGCCGGCAGACCTCATCGGCCAGGAGGTGATTTTGGTTTCCTTCCTTCTCCTCCTCCTGGTCTGGTTCCTGAATCGAGAGTTTGAGGTCAGTTACCGCCTCCACTACCACGGAGACGTGGAGGCTGATCTCCACCGCACCAAAATTCAGAGCATGAGAGATCAAGCTGACTGGCTGCTGAGGAATATTATTCCCTACCACGTGGCTGAGCAGCTGAAGGTCTCCCAGAGCTATTCCAAAAACCACGACAGCGGCGGGGTCATCTTTGCAAGCATCGTGAACTTCAGCGAGTTCTATGAGGAGAACTACGAAGGAGGCAAAGAGTGTTACCGCGTCCTCAACGAGCTGATCGGGGATTTTGACGAGCTGCTGAGCAAACCTCATTACAGCAGCATTGAGAAAATCAAAACCATCGGGGCGACCTACATGGCCGCCTCGGGCCTGAACACCTCGCAGTGTCAGGACAACAACCATCCCCACGGACACTTGCAGACCCTTTTTGAATTTGCCAAAGAAATGATGCGGGTGGTGGATGACTTCAACAACAACATGCTGTGGTTTAACTTTAAGCTTCGGATTGGCTTTAACCACGGCCCCCTGACTGCTGGGGTCATCGGCACCACCAAGTTATTGTATGACATTTGGGGTGACACTGTGAACATCGCTAGCAGAATGGACACCACCGGCGTGGAGTGTCGCATACAGGTGAGTGAGGAGAGCTACCGCATCCTAAACAAGATGGGGTATGACTTTGACTACAGGGGGACGGTCAATGTGAAGGGGAAAGGTCAGATGAAGACCTACCTTTACCCAAAATGCATGGACAACGGGATCGTGCCCCATCACCAGTTGTCTATATCTCCGGACATTCGGGTTCAGGTGGATGGCAGCATCGGGCGATCTCCCACGGATGAGATCGCCAACCTGGTGCCTTCTGTACAGAACTCTGATAAGACAGCGCATGGCACAGACAACTCAGAAACCAAGGACATCCTTCCTTCCACCAAGAAGCTCCAGAAAGAGACGGCGAGAGCGGAGGAGAGGTGCAGGTTTGGCAAAGCCGCCGAGAAGACTGACTGTGAGGAGGCGGGGACCGAGGAGGTCAACGAACTGACAAAGCTAAATATCTCAAAGAGCGTATGATGCGCTGTCGGAGTTGCATGAAGTGCTCTGTCCATAGAAACACAAAGACGTTTGCAGTTTGCTTTTTCAAGAGAGACCTTCTCCACACCTGGGTTGTACGTTTGTTTTCATTTCGGCGCCCGATGCCGTGTGGATCACGGCTCTTCGGGCCTTGTTTTCATCCATCTCTCTCCTCCGTGCCCCAAATCACATCCCCAGCTCCCCAAGCTCCCCGTGCAACCATCTTACAGCTGAGTAGAGGATATTAAGTGCCTTCAGATATACTCCATTGGACTCCCTGTCAAGGTACAGAGGCCCCAAGTGAAATCATAGCTTTGGGTATTTATCTAATTTTAAAGAAAAGAAAAGCTGTGGTTATATCATTTTTATTGTTGTTTCTCACAAAACACTTTTTTTGGCTAATGCAACTCCTTGGGTTTTTTATATCTCTCTGAACAATGTTTTACTGTTAAACAGACCTTTTGTATGTAAACACACAGACAAACGTGCATGTATCTACCATATGAGACTGACATAAAGTGCCAGTAACGTACCACAGAGGAATGTTTTGGCGAGGGGGGGGGGTCGGGGGTCGGGGGGGGGAGGTGACACACAGTCCAGCTCCACGTTGGGCTGGAGGAGGAGCTCTGCAGTGGCTCGACGTTTGCTTAGAGTAGTTTAAACAACTGCTGTAGGTTTATTCTCCTTTAACGATGCTTTTTCTTCAACCTTAACGTGCCATCGTGTGCTTTGGATACACTTCTTCCCTGTAAAGCCAGTGAGTTACTGATCTGGGGGGGGGGTGGGATGGAATTAAGGGTTTGGACTTTCACCAGGACCAGGTTTCCAGAAGCAGATGAGTGACCACGAGAGCGTGAACGATTCGGGGTCTTGACGAGTCTAAAGCAGTTTGGGGTCACTCCGTGCCCTTGCTGAATTTGGGAAGGTAGGTGAAGGTGGTGGTATCTCTAAGCTGGTCTGATCCGAGAGAGAGAGAGAGAGAAGCAAAATAAATGTGTTGGGAATGCCTTTATTTATTTATTTATTTTCTTCCTGTTTTTTTATTTTTTATGTTCTTTTGTTTGGGTCGGGGGGAGCTGTGGGGGGGGGTGTTTGCGTGCGTGTGTGGAAGGGATCAGGAGAGATGACTCGTTAATTGGTTTTAATAAGATGGTGTTTCAGCCTCTTTGAACTACCAACCACTGTGAGGATGTTACCTATAGGCAATATTTGTTCCCAAGCTGGTGAAACTTCCGAAGCCACCAAAGGCAGTTGAGCACCCTCAGCTTCCCTCTGCCCCAAACCAATGGTGCTGCACAATATTTTTCAGGATTCCCCCCCCCCCCTCCACTCCCTCCACTGTGCTTTTGCAGCAGGGAGGAGAACAGCACGCTCCCTGCCTGCCACCTGGAGCAGGAATAGGGGAAAAAAACCCCTTTCTAGTGAGCTGAGAAGCACAATCATTTCCCAGTCCTGCAGGTGACTCTGGGCAGGGCCCTGGGAGACCCGCGGGAGCACAGGAACCTCTTCCCCAGGGGGAACTGCAGGGTGGGGGCCTTAGACCTCCCCAGTCTGCCCTCACACACGCTTCCATCACCACCCACTCACGGCCAATGCCCTGCTTTGGATAATACTCATTATTCAGCTTCTCTGCTTCAACCAGCTCCTTGAGACACCAAATAAAAGGCAAGAAGTTTTATGCCCAAAAGAAGTTCCTTAGTCAGGGAAACGCAACGTATCGCTGTGGGTTTTAACTCTTTCTTTCTGTGTGAGAGGTTAGAGCATATTGATGCTTCTTTTTATTCCCAATGTGACTTTTTTTTCCTTTTCTTTTCTTTATTTTTTTGGGCGTTTGAGTAATAAATATATACGTTGTGAAGTTCCTGTTCAGCTCTTTGAGACCCACCTCTCTCCACGGTCAGCACGGAGCCCTTGAAGCCTTTGTCAGAGTCAGTCTGTGAGATTTCTGGATCTCAGTGAGTTAAACCAGAGGCTGCACCGTCTCCTCACAAAAGCTGCTGTTTACGTGCATCTGAATTGCATTTGATTTAAAGCTATTTAAAATTAACCTTATTTGCCCAGTCTGCCAGCACACCAAAAAAAAAAACTTCATGAAGATTAAAAAAACCCATTCATCCCCATCCCCTTGTGCCACAGCTGCTGCAGCCTGGCTATTCCTGCAGCAGGGGGCTATCCCTGAGGAACAGCAAGATAAGGTTTTTCTCAGTGCACAGTTTTACAAGAGCCTTCCTTCTCCGCAGACAAAAACTCATCCCCTTCTTGCCCCCCTCTCCCCCCTCCCCAGAGTGGGTTGCACTTCCCACGTTCAGGTCGTATTAACTCTGCGAATACCTCTTGCATCCAAAGAATGTATTCTTGAAACCATTTTTAGGGGTCTCGTTTCAGGCCAGCACGTGTCAGGGTTCCTTGTCCTGCAGTAGAGGAGGTGACGTGGTCTGGAATTGTTTACATGCCTTCTTAGGGTGCTGTCAGCCTCCCAAAATCCTTCCAACTTTTCTCCCTTTTTCCCTTCTTTCTCCCAGTTTGATGGAGGACTCTGCCCGGCCTTTCTCTCCGCGTGATGCGCCGTTTGCAGTGACAGGGCTGGGGTGAGACTCTGGACCTAAACCTCCCCCAGCAGCAGCCCCGTGTCCCGTGGGAGGTTTGTGCCCCCTGATGGAGCCCGAAGGGAGAAGGTGCTGGAGCTGGGTCCTGCACCCACAGCACCTCCCTCCTCAAACGCTGCAGGAGGCAAATGCCTCATCCTCCAGCCTGTGAAGTAACTAACGCTGTGGTGCTGCAGGACCCAAAAAAAATATATATATAAAAATACCAGGGCCTCTTGTTTGTTGGCACAAAGCAGATAAAATGCCTGAGGCCGGAGGTATTAGTGGACTCTGAAATCAAGGGCTGCTGAAATGGAGTGTCTGCTCCGGGAACGGCCGGCGACGTCGCTCTGGGACTTAACTGGGAGTGTGGAGAAAAGCTGAGGAGCCCCTGGTGGCCCCGTGTGCTGGGTGCCAGGAGGGCAGGAGCCAGCGCTCGGTGGCTCAGCCCATGGGGCTTCTCCCAGAGGGAGGTTTTCAACCTCCTCTTCAGTCCAGCGTCGCAAGACAAAGGAGAAGCCACGCTCTCAACGTGGGGTTTGAGTAGGGAGTTTTTCCGAGGAGATACCTCTTTTTGATTGCAAACCAGCAGGAACCCAACCTTTACACCTTCCCTTCATGCCTTTGAAAGGATTGTCCTGTCACTCGCCGTGTCCTCTCCTCTGGAGGGGGTTTTCACGGCGCTGCCTGGGTGCTGCGTTCCTCTCCGCCGCCATGACGCGCCTGCGCCTGGCCAGAGGCCTGGAGCAAAGTCCCCCTCGTTAAAACATCTTGGGGGCTCGTTCTGTTAGTGCCGGCACAATTAATTAACCCGGTGTGAGAGGGGAGGAGGCCGCCAGGCACCTGGAACTGGATTCTGCAGGAATAGTTGGAACGTTGTTGAGCTTCCCATTTTTAGGGTGGTTTTATGGTGATAATTTAAAAATTATCCAGGGGAGGGGAAAGATTGGTGAATATTTGCCGGCCCCGTGTGGCCTCCTCCTGCTCTGGAGCAGAGAGTGATGAGGAATAAGCTGAATATTTTCTCCGGTGTCATCCTAATTTGCTGCTAACACACAAAAATGCTTATTTTTCTCCCAGCTGCTTCTGCGAGGCAGATTTCTCATTCAAAAACAAGTAAGTGACATTCCCATGGATTCACTTCTGGCGTTTACGATTTTGAGAGAAGGACAGATTTGCCTGTAATTTCCCAGGATTTTGGGGCCGTTCCCGGTGGCTGGAGGTAACGGGAGCGCAGGGAGTGGGGTGGGATGGGGCCACTGCCCCACTGCAGCTCCTGCTGCATCCTAATGCAAAACAGGAGGATTTTTAAGGTGAAAAAATAAAGGAGTGGACTCCCCAAGGGCTTTAAAAAAAAATTTAGTAAAGATTATCCAATATTTGGATACTCCTCCTTCAGAGGTAAAACACAGAATGGAGGCATCTGGAACAAAAGTTAAAGGAGCTATAAGCCAAACACTGTATCCATGTAGGGTTTTAGTTAAAACTGAGCTTATTCTTGATGAAGCAGCAAAATCTTTAAGGGTTATTTAGCATTTAAAAACTGTTAAGTCTTAACCTGTTCTTAAAACTTTAATTCTGAACACGACAACAGAAGTATCTCAAGGGAGCAGTTATTAACTTCATGCCTTTATTTTGCAACATCACTGGAGCGTCTGGGGTTGGCTGTAAAGCCATCAGCTCATTGAGTGTGCAGCTTGGGTTGGGGTTGTTTGCCAAATTTAAGGACTGTGTCTGTTTTCTCCCTTATTCCCCACCGTGGTCTTGTTTGCTCAGTCCAGCCAGGGCACCCAAGTGGTTCTTGCCTCTCTCCTCCTCCTCCTCCTCCTCCTCACCTTTGCTCAACAGTGTCTTCTGCACAGCCTGGTGGCTTTCAGGTCCTCCTGCTGCCAGGTCCTGGCCTCGGGCGCTGCTTCCGCCGCTCCCTGTCTCTCTCCCTTTCCTAATACCAAGGGGAAGAGCCTGTTTGGTTTGATGTCTCAGGCCATTTGTGACCAAAAGACCTTTCTCCTTGCTGCTCCTCACGCTGCTCAACAGAAGATACAGAAGAGCAGCAGCTGCATCCCAGTAGTTTTAAATTTAAGAATTCTCTCAAAAAATACATTTTTCATAACACCAGAAGTGGGGAAAAAAAGTTTTATTACCCTGAGTTTTAGGAAGCGTGTGAAAGCAGAAGAGGGTAAGAAATAAAACCCAGGGTTTGCTGTCGGTGTTGGGATGCGCTGAAGCAGCGTTCCTTTCAGCCCTGTTTTAGTTACAAAACTGCCAAAAAATGCAGTTAATTCTTTATCGATGTGACTTTTGCAATCGCTGAAGATCTCCCAGGGGCGGTTTGATTGTCAATAGAGAATGATTTCCATGTGGAAAGAGGAAATCTTTCTCTTTCCAGCAGAGGGAGAGGTGCTGGGGATGCCCCGGTGCTTCCATCTCGATGCCCAGGTGGTTGCGAAAACTTGGGGTCTCAGCGTGACCCCCAGCCTCAGCTGAGCTCTGGGTGGAACGTCGATTTGGGCAGGAAGGTCATTTATTCCAAGGCTTTCCCTTTTGAGTTCTCTACGGGCTGTAGCAACCCTGGTTTGGATTTTTAAGAGGAAAGCATTTTAAGGAGAAAACCCTGAATTGCTGTTGGCTGTTGCTGAGAAGACCTTCTGCAGGCGGTGGCAGTGGGATTCTGCAAAGTCCAGTAAAAAAGTTGGAAGTTCTAACCATTGTGTGCTAATTCCTGCAGGCACTGGAGTTGTCCCGTATTTAGCTTGAGGGCTCTGATGGTCTGGATTTTATTCAGTCAAGAGTTATGAAACCGTGTCCCGTTTTCTTCTAAAATACACCCAAAATGTAAAGGAACCTGGAGCAGTGGAAGGAGCAGCGTAGGATGCGGCGTAACGGTGGGGTTTGGGCTCTCTGGGCGAACACACCCAGCACAAGAGATGCTGTGAACGATGACTTGTGCTTCCAGGTCTGAAATTGGTGAGAAAAAGGAAAAGGTGTGCTTAAAATGAGGCATCAGAGTGTCCTAAAGGCTGATCTTTAACTTCCAGGTGCGATGGCTCTGCTTGGCCGCTGCAGGGGAAGGTTTCTCAGGTGTGAAGGCTTCCCAGGCCGAGCAATGCATTTTCTGTTGTGGGATCAGGGAGCCTTAAAAGGGGCTTATTTTTAAAAAAAAACCCTTTAACACCCCACTCTGAACTCTGGCCACAGTGATGAGAAGGATTTTTGTCAGCGAAAATCAGACACCAGGAGCTTATTGTCTTTCTCTTATTAGAGTTCATTTAAAATCAGCCGTCAGGCTCGGAAGAGGTTCAAGTAGAAAATAAAACAGGGGTGAAATTTATTGTGTCTTAACAGCAGCTCGGTTCGAGTGGTACCACGGGGAAGAGTTTGAGGTGCTTTTCTAGGGGCTGGGTAAAGCTCTGGTAGGAAAAACAAATAATGCAAGTTTTCTTTTCTATATAAAACCTTTTTTAAGTCTTACAAGACGAGCTAAACTCTTTGTCTGCAGCTACGAGAGGTGCCTGTACAATACGTATAGAAATATTTATTACTCACATTTGAAAGTCAACATTAGCTTTTGAGAAGGAAGATTGTTCTGGAAAAAAAAAAGAGATCAGTAGAAGATATTTAAAAGTGGGTTTTTTCCCCCTGGTCCCTTATTGTACTTTTCTATTATTTGCTCCCTTAACCAGGCTGCCCAGCCCGGGGCTGGCGAGGAGCAGGAGGCAGGGGCTGGTGTTTCCACACTCGCTGCTCCAGGTGTGATCCCTGTAAGGGTGGCTCTTCCCAGGTGTGTCTCTGGGTCAGGAGAGGTGTTGAGGAAGCCATTGCTTGTGTCTTACGCTTCTGGAAGGGCCCTGGGGGGCTCACACCTTCACGTGGTTTGTTCTGCTCCCTGTTTCTGGCTCATTGCAACGACGCGCGTTTCAATCTGCCGAGGCTGCAGCACTCGCTGAAGAGCTGCAGAGGAAGAAGGTCACGGCCGGGAAGAGATAGTAAAATGTTAAGTTTGGGCTCTAACTGCTGTGTGGTCCTGCAGTGGGAGCCGGAGCCGAGCGTCCTGGTTTGAGCATCGATTCTCAAATCCTCCTTCGATGAGACAAAACAAAGCAACTTTCTCGAGTTTTTCCTTCTTTTCTCCCTTAGTCACTCACGTCTTCGCTGCTTTGTAGCTTAACGCATCGGCCCAGTAGTGGTTTGCTGGTGAAAGAGGGTTTGTATCGATGCCTTCTTGAAAGATTTAAGCTCAGAGCAGGGAAAATGCAGCAGGGGGCACTTCTGAGGGTGTGCCCGGAGGGAAGGTGCCTCTTCAGCATCTTGGAAACTTTGTCTTTATTCCAGTGAGACCAGAGCTTCGTTTGTGATTTATTTCTAGTATCAGCCGTGTAACTCCATCTTCCCATTGCTCTTAGAAATTGTCCAAAAGGAGGGATTTTGCGGATCGCAGTGGTCTGTTCCTCGTCACTGCCCGGACCAGGGCTTGGCCACCATTGGCACGGTCCCACGGGCACCAGCAGACATTCCTCTTAACATTTAGGAGTCTGCAGCTGCCATAACCTTCTTCCCAATTTCATTTCTTCCTCCTAGTTTTCAGAGGCCGTGGTGAGAGAGAGAGAGAGATGCTGAGACGTGTGATACCCTACTGCGAGTACAGCTTTAAACTTCCAAAGTAATAAACTCTTCAAAGCCAAGAGCCTTAACAACTCCAAACATCTGCTGAAAGGCAAAAAAACCACCATTTCGTGATTGCGCCGAATATTTGGGAATTTTTTCTGCTCCGTGGCGGGTGTCTCCTCCTTGCAAGGAGGCAGTGGCAGTATCCAAAGATGCTAAGGACCTTGGCCACCCCCACCAAATCGCCCAGGACCAGGCAGACTCCTGTTCTGGCTCTCCCCTTGTGCTCTCAGGAAAGTCACCTCGCTCCCCCAGGGACAGTGGGATGGCTTTATGTATTGCATTGCTCCGAAAAGCTCCTCCTTTCTGTGAAAACAGGATTTTTAATTTACCATAAAACGCTGCCTTTGCTGGCGGCGGGGGCTGGATTCCTCCTTTCCCACCCCTGGGCTCTTTTGGGATGGGATGGAGAAGGCAGGGATGATGGGGAAAGCTGGGTGAGGTGGGAAGGAGCTGGATGTGCCCCTGGCACCGGAGCCACCGTGTGGGTCCCCCAGCAGTGTCCGGCTTCGGCGGCCGCGGGGTGGCTGGTTGGTCCCCAGGTTGGCGAGGTGACAGGGTTTTGGGGAGGCTGGCTCTGGGGACAGCCCGAGGGCTGTGGGATGCCTTTGTAAATCCGTCTTCCCTCCTGGCCTGTTGGGTTTCCTTTCACCTTTCCAGGGGAGCAAATTTCAGCTGGTTGTTAAAACCACCGAGGTGCTGCTGTGGGGCTGGGGCTGGGGCTGGTTCCCTCCGACCTCCCTTTCTGCACCTACACCCCCCCCCGTGAGCAATCGCTGTGTCAGGAGCTGCGGTGCCCGATTACAGCCCGACAGGGATTATCTTCCAAAGTCAGAAACTCAAATCAGGGCTGGCGTTGGTTTTACTGGGCAGGGGTGCAGACCCCCCCTCCACCACCACCACCACCCCCCCCCAACCATCCCCTCTGTCTTCAAAAGCTGCCTCCACGGTCTTTCCCGAGCCTCTGGCGCTGCCTGGCCTCGCCCAAGCACACGTGGAGATGGTACAGAAAGCCTTCACCGAGAACATTACTGAGTTATGAATCAAAAGATTATTTGAGAACCATTTTAAAGTCTCCAGGTTGGCTGGAAATTTGTTTCTCTATTTTCTTTCTCTCCAACCCCCCCCCCCCCCCAGCAAAACCCCTGTTCCCCCTCCCTTCTCCCCAACCTTCTTGCAAAAAGAGAGAGACCGGGTCTGTTTACACGCCGCGGGGGAAGCTGGGCAGCTTCTGCCTGGGGCTTTGCTGGGGGACGGGGCTTCCTCGCGGCGGCTTCACTGTAAATATTCTGCCTTTGCTTCGTTGACAAAACCCAAATGGGAAAAAAAAAAAAAAAAAAGTTGTATCTGTGAAATATTAAGCTCTATATGTATATAGATAAAACACGTATTATCTCCGACTCGTTACTACGGCTCTGTAATCGATTGTGTATTAAACTGTGTCACTGTATGGCAGGTCATTTCACGCTACCTTAGATGTAGAAAAGCTGCCAAAGTATTTCACAATACACTCTGTCAACTTCAAACGGGTTTGCTTTTTTTCTTTTGGCTCCAGCACGCCGTCAGGCAGAGGCAGCCCCGTGCCGTCGTACGCGTTGTCTCCCACCAATAAGAGTTTGGAACAGCACTTTTTTTCGGCCTTTTGTTTTGGATCTGGCTCTTCCCAACGTTTCTTTGATAAATCGTAAAACCCCCGAGTTAATTTTTGATGAGGTGCATATTTAGAAGGCATTTTAAACGCGAGAGGAATTTGCCACGCAGACCCCCTGCACTTTGATGTGTCGTTTGGCGCTGAATGACCTTCCTGTTCCCAAAGCCCATGGAGAAGATGGCTTCTTCCTAATTTTTCCTCATTTTCCTACCGCTCTCAGCTGTTGGGAAGGGGCTGTGCTGCCACAGCACCTCCGCAGCCGTCGGGTTGTCACTGCTGGCTGTGGTGGCAGGTCCCAGCAGAGAGAGATTTTCCTCACAGGGAGCTTGCGTTGGCCAAAACTGGGGGTGAATTGTAAATAGTTATGTGTTTTGGTTTTTTTCTTTAGCAGAGAGCGTGGATGGTTTATTCTGGAATGCCAGTGCCTTGGTCGAATTAATCCACTTGGGAAGGGGAGTGAGGCATTGCTGTTCTGGAGTAAGAGTCCACAGAGAAAGAAATGGCTGATGAGGAGCGACTGGTTGAGACAAGGGGCTGTAAATTCTTCCAAAATCTCAGCGTGTCCGGCTGAAAGAGCTGAAGGGGTTGGAGTGCTGTGAGCAGCTCCGCAGCAAACACCCTCTGTCTGTCTGTCTGTCCCTCTGTCTGTCTCTCACACCCCTCGGGGTCTCTCTCTGTTCACTGGGTTTCACCGGGGGAAGAAAAAACCCCAGTGACGTCCTGAGCCCTTGAAAAGGGAAATTTCAAGCTGGAAGATCTGCAGGTTTCCTCTGGATCCGGGCCTGGGCCCTCTGCTCCTCTTCTGCCCGCTGAGGGCACAGACTGGCAGCACCAAACCCTCCTCTCGGCCGTACCGTCTTGTGTGGGTCCCTTTCCCTGCCTTCCCTTGGGTCACAAGAGCTTTGTCCTCCTGGAATCACGGAGAGGTCAGTCTGTTTTCTCCCAGGGCCTTGATTTTATTGCTCTCCCTCATATTCTAAATAGTGGGGGGTTTTCCCCCAAAGAGAAGGTAAGTCTGGGAGTGCACGTGGGGTGCGCTGGGCTCCGCAGCCAGCGGTTGCCCCGTGGTACTCGATGCCAGCCCAGGGTGTTCGTGCCATGAGGTGTGTGTAGGCCACGCTCGGGTCTTCCTGGGCGTTCGCCTTCTGTTGTGGCCGAAAACTGCTCCAGTGTTATCCAGCCAGGTTCCTATTGTAGACCGTGGTGATTGTCAACTGCCAAGGGATATTTTTTAATAAACCTTATCAAGGCGTTTCAAATAAATCCCGTCTTCCCGTTTTCCTTCTCGGCTCTGCGTTGTCTTCTGCCCAGGTAACCCCGCGTTGAAGTTCCTTCTCTTTCTGTGTTTTGGGTCGTGGTCAAGTGCGTGTTGCGCACCCGGGTTGAGTGTATTGAAAGAGGAGCCCTGTGGTCGTTCAGGTTGGTTACGTGGGGACTCGGGGTGCAAGAAAAGCCCAAAGATGTTTCAGGGACGTGTTTCACAGCAGTTCCCAAATGGCCAAGGCTGTGTTTGTCCGTGGGCAGCCTCAGGCGTCTCGTTGTGTGGGGACAACGGGGGTGACCTGGTGGCCGTGGCATCTCTCCCACCTGCAGGTGCTGTCAGGGGTCCTGCAGCCCTGGGGAGCACTGGTTTCTGTCTCCTTTGTGTTTCCAGGTTGTCCTGGGTGCCTGGGAGGTAAGTGTGAACTTACCCTGAGGGTTGTTGGTGTGGTGGTGGGAGGGTTCCAGGCTGGTCTCCACCCAGCTGTCCTGCTGTCGAGGTCAGCTGTTTCTGAGGAGCCACCATCAACCCACATCCACGAGCTGTGGGTCCCACAGGTGGGTGGCTGGAGACAGCCCCTGGTGATTTTTCAACTTTGAGAGGTGAGAACTGGAGTTTTTAACACCGGTCTGAGCTTGGCAGGGCCCGGGAAGACCCAGGTGCCCTCCGCTCCAGTGCCATGGGAGGTGGGTAAGGAGCAGACCTGCTCCTGACCTGGGCTGGAGCATCCTTAGGGGGATCCTGGGGACCCCCAATTTTCTCCTCTGGGTTTCCTGGGGCTGCTCCAGCTCCCTTTGGGTCCAAGCCCCACCAGCCCAGCCCAGACCAACCTGGACACCATCTCTGCTTGAGGGGCCCCCCGTATTGCTCTGCTGCACCTTCACCGAGGTGTTATGGAAGGAGCAGCGTTGGTGGCATCATGGAGTATGGGTCCATCACAGGGACTGGGGACCAGGGACCTGCCAGGGCTTCGTTTGGCTGCAGATGGCTTGTCTTCTCGCTGCTTCATCGGGGGTTTGCTTTCAATAACTGCATTTTTGGTGCTTTGCGGTGTCGAGCAGCAGTTCTCGTTTCACAGCTTTGCTCAGTTTATGGGAATTTAAGCGCTGGATGCAAATGAACTTCATTAACATGCTTAATTATCTTATAAGCCTCATATCCATCTGTCCTGCATATGCTTTGTACCCAATGCTTTAAGACAAGCCACTGTGTTCAGCTTGGCTCGAGCAAGAGCCTTTGGGATGAGCCCAGCTCTGCCCAGGGTTGGCTTTAAGGGTAGGGACCAGGAGCTGAGGGTCCATGTTGGGGGAGAAGACCGGGCTGGCAGCTCCCTGATGGACCAGAGGGAAGGGGAAGGCAAAGCCAGAGCCAGGAGCTTCCTCCCCAGGGGTTCACTATGGAAAGGCTTTGGGTGAGGCTCCAGAAGAGACCTTGACCACCTGGTGCTGAGCTGAAGGGCCCGTCCCATGCTCAGGTGGGGAAGCTGCTCTGCAGCCGCAGCGCTGGGTGCCACGAGCAGAATCTCAGGGAATGCTTTTGTGCTGATTTAATTGAATTCAAAAAATGTCATAAAAAATGAGCCCTTGCTTCTAGGTGGTTTTGTAAATCCGTAGATCCACTGGGTATGAGACTCTACAAATCCCAGACTTGTGCCAGAGCCCCCAGAGGGTTTGTGGAGTGTAACGGGGGCTGAGCACGGGGAGCAGCTCCGGAGGAGATGTGAAGCTGGAGATGCTGCGGTCGGGTGCTGGGTGCAGGGACCTTCTTGGGAGGGGGAAAAAAGGCAATAACAGGACTTGGTACAAATCTTTAGCTCTTTTCTCTGACAGCGTGGTGTTGGAGCTGCCTCCATCAATGGGCACTCTGCGCAGGGGAAACTGTGTGCTCCTCCCCTCCTCTCATCCCGGGAAAAGCAGCGGTGCTGCCTTGCAGGGAATCCCTGCTTGTTGGTAACGAATCCGAAGCAGGACGGGAATTTTTCCAGGCCTGGGAGGGAGCAAGGACGCGTCATGCAGCTTCCCTGGAGCTGCACAGCCCAGGGGATGAGCATCTGTGGCAGCAGTGAGTCCGTCTGTCCGGGGAATGCAGCGCTGACGGCCATTCTCCATCCCTTCTCTCGCTCTTCCCAGCTCACGTCGTGGCAGAGACACCTCGTTCCCGGGGGGGCTCAGGTAACACCCTGGCCTGGGCACCCCCTGCCTTCCTCCCTCTGGGCCAAGGCCAGTGTCACTATCGAGTTACCAGCCGCCCCGCTTCTCTCCAGCACAGCTGGGCACAAAGTTTCAGAGTGAGGATATTGAAAGCTTCAGAGCTGGAGCTCTAAATAATTGGAATTATCAGCAAAATGGAGATGTGGCTGCAGGACGAGTGATGCCGTGGTGTGAGCGTGGGCACGGGGACCCGGTCGCAGCCAAGGGGACCTCACCGAGCCGTGGAGGAGGAGGTGGTAAGTCTGTGCTTGAGCTCTTCAAGAGGTGAGGGATGGGTTTGGTGAGGCCCAAGAACAGGCTTTGCTCTTCAGGAGCTGCCAGAGAAGCCTGAACCCCCCCCTCACTGCGTCCAGCTCCCTCCGGCACTGGGGTATGGGGAGGCTGCAGCCAAAACCCTCTGCAAATCCTGGCAGTGGGCAACGGGGAGAGAAAGTGTCATTTTGGGGTGAGTTGGTGGGTTTGGTGCTCTGCTGGTGTTCTGAGGGGAGCGTGGGGACATCCACAGTGAGCACAGACTCCAAGGGCACCATGGTTTGATGGCATCGTGGGCAATGTACGGATCTTTATCAGTAGCACTTGTGATTATAACCCTGTGCCAGCTGGGTTCCTCCTGGGAAAAAAAGGGGTTAAATTTTACCTTTTTTTTAATCCACAGAAAATACAGGCAAAAAGTGTCCCCCCTTGTGCTGCTCCTGCCCCGTGGAGTGGTTGTTGCACTGTGCCTACCCCAGTGTGCAGTGCTGGTTTGCTCTGTGGGCTCCATGGCTGCACCCATGGGTGCCTGCGAGGTCCAGCTGGGCATGAGCAGCTCTGATGGGGGCAGGTCCTGCTGGTTTGGCTCCTGGGATCACCCCCAAACTCTTCCTGGTGAAACCCTCCCCAGAGAGGGATGTCTCCGGCAAGAGGGGTTGAAGGGAGCCCTTGGAGAGGGGAGGAGAAGAGCTGGTGTGACATGAGGGTGCCAGAGATCCCCCCCAAACTGGTTTTTGGCTCTGGAGGTGCCCAGTTTGCTGGTGCTTGGTGTAGGGACCCCACGGGGGCTGGCACGGCTCTGACGATGCCCAGCGCATCCGCAGGGACATTGGGGAAGGAGAGTCAGGGCAGCTGAGGTCTCACAGTCTGTGTCACACTCTGCCTCCAGGCTGGGTCCCCAGACTCCTCTTTCACTGCTGGCCCCTGCTGTGGGCATCGTGTGCTGTTGTCCTTCCTCCTGGGTGTATTTTTGGGTGCCCCTGTATGATCTGCACGTGGCACGAGGCAACTTCTTGCTTTTAGAGCGGCTGCAAGAAGGTGGGAATGCCTCAAGGCCCCTTGTCGCTAAAGGTGCTTCCCAAAAGGTGCCAGGAAAGACTCTGCAAAGGGACAGTGACGTGTGGACACTTGCAGCTGGGGACAGGGTGGCCCTGGGGACAGGAATGAGCTGGTGAAGGTGCAGAGCCCGGCATGTCCCGGCCTTTATCTCCCCCTAGTGCCACCCGCTCGGCGCGTTCGCTGCACAGTGCAGAGTCCCGCCGTGCTGGGGGACCCCGGACCAGGACGTGGGGGGAACTGGGCACATCCCGGGGGTGCAGGATGCAGCGGTGTGGCAGGTCAGGATCCCTGTCAGCATCGGGAGCAATGACCCGAGGAACCCAAAAACTTGGTTGAGCAAACACCTGGCAGGGCCGCGGCATCTGAAAGTAACACGGAGGCGATCGGCATCAATTAGTAATTTTTCTGAGAAAAGGCAGCTCCGGGAACACCTTATGGGCACGTTCTGGTATTTAAAGGGTGGCTACAGAGAAGATGGGGACTCCCTTTTTACAAGGAGTCACATGGAAAAATCCCATTGGACAAGATGAAGGGTGATGGGTACAAGTTATTCCTGGGGAGATTCCAGCGGGACACGAGAGGGAAATGTTTCACACTAAGAACAATCAGCCACAGGAATAATATCCCCAGGGAAGTTATGAATTCCCCAACTTTGGGCACCTTTAAGACCCAGCTGGGGTGGATCTTGCCTGGAGCGGGCTTTTGCCAAGAAAGGTTGGACCAGATGATCCTTGAGGTGCCTTCCAACCCGGGATTCTGTAATTCCCTGCTCCTGGGAGTGCACCACTGCAGTGGGGATGGAGAAGAAAGGGAGATGACAGAGCAAGATGATGAAGGAGCCTTCATTTAACCCAAAGGTACCCAAAAGCTGACATTTCTGAGGCTGAAACAAGACTGTATGAGTCTCCTGGAGGCTGTGACCTGTCCCCTTGCAGCCAGCGCAGGCCTGACGTTAATGGTTCATCTCTGCTGGAGCTGGAGTCCAGCCCTGGGCACTGTGGGACCTTTGGGGACAAGGACCTCATTTGGTCCTGACCCCATTCTGTCCCTGGGCCATGCATGCACTGAACTATGTCCAGTCTCAGCAGGAGCCACAGGGTCACAGAGAGCCCATTGGGGGTCCCTGCCTGGGTAGATCTGCTCTGCTGCTGCCAGTGTGGGTGTCTCCTCTGCTGTTTGGTCCCAGCTGTACGTCCCCTGCCGTCTGGTGACAGTCAAAGGAGGAAGAGGCTCTTCTTTGGAGACCAGCTGGACCATCAGCCCAGTGCAGTAAGGTGTGTGGCAGGTAAAAAGGGTAAAAATGGGTAAAAAGACACATCTGGCATGGGATGCAAGCCCCATGAAAGCGCTTTATATGGCTGCAGGTAGTGGGGTCTACCCAGTTTGGTTCCCCAGGGAGCCTCGTGCCCCTTTGCACCCCACTGCGGGCGACACGCTGTGCTCTGCCTCAGGTGACCCAGCAGGGCTGGGATTCCCGTGGTTGTCCCCAAGCTGGGGCCAGAGCTTGTCCTGATTTAGTGCATTTCTGTTGCCCTTTGGGGTGTCAGACATGTTTTAGCTTTTCTGCTCAGCTGAGGCAGGAACGAGACCCGTGCCTGGGGATGGGAACACTGGGCAGCACAGGGGCAGGACGTGTAGTTGTGCTCTGTGGGACCATTCAGGGCAGGACAGGGAGCCTTGGGCTATGGGCCTGTCTGGAGCAGGGCTCTGTGGGGCCACACGAGGCAGGTTATGGGCCTGCAGAGGGTGAGGCTCTGCTCTGCAGGGAGTGTGGGGCACACAGGCAGCCTTTTGCTCCGGGGGGGACACAGGCGATGCTGGCCCCACACCACTGTGTCCCCCATGTGAGGACCTGCCCGAGCCAGGGGGTCACTTTGGGGCTGTGCATCTGCCTGGTCACAAAACATCCATCCTCTGCAGTGTCCCCTGTGTCCCTCAACTCCCAGTATCCATCCCTGAGCCATCCCCAGCAGGAATCAGCCCACAGAAGGAGTTTGCTGCACTCTTCTGGCTTGAGAAACATTTTGAATCAGAGCATTCCTCTTTTTCAAACCACATAGAGGGGAGTCACGCATCCAAAGGGTTAATTGCAATGAAACCCCGTTGGGTTTGAGCAGCCCCCTGGCCAGGAGGACGCTGGCAGCCCTGCTGCTGGGTATTTATAGCACCGTGAACTTTGAGCATGACCAGCCAGTGGGCAAAACCCCAGCAGGAGACACAGGGACAGCCCTGGAGGAGCTGGAGGCTGCTGGGGGTCCCAGTCCTGGGGCTGTAGCAAAGCAACTGAGACCCTCTGCCACCTCGTCCTGACCCCCACAGAGCTGAGTGCCCCATGGCCAGGCAGCAACGGGGCACCCAGGGACCCCAGGCTGTGTGTGGGACCCCCGCAATGAACACACCTGGGTGGCCAAGGACACAGGGGTAAGCCTTCTCCAGCTGTGGTGTTGGAGCAGCAGCATCCTTAGCTGGTGTTCCAGATTTGGGGAGCAGCATGTGCTGTCAGCAGGACGCAGACATCTTCCCTTTTCTGTGACAAACAGGCAGAAGCTCCCATCTCCTCACACTGTCCCAGGCCAGGTCCTTTCACACCAGATGACCTGCCAGCCACCACGTCCTGGAGTGAAGCGTCATGTCCGGTTGGAGCAACATCACATCTGGCTTCCTGACCCTGAAACAGGACAGAGGAGAAGGAAAGTGTGGGTGACAAGGGATGGGTAGTCTTTGTGTGAGTGCAAAGCCTTGGAAAAAAACCAAACCAAACCAAAAAAACCCTGAGGATTTGCTTATCTTTTAACAGGTGGCGTATTTACCTTTGGATTGGTGGACCCTATATTTGATGAAGTGTTCGTGGCTGTCAGTTTGTCCATCTCGATGTGGTTTGCAACAGACAGGTGAGAGGCTGGAGGAGGTGCTGGGCTCACAGATGGCCACGGCCACTCTACAGCCACAAGGAGACTTGTGCCATACGTTGCCACTGCCTAGTGCTGCTGAGCCCTGCTCCCCACCAAAGCCCCCGTCTTCAGCCCGAGGTTGTCCTGCTGCTGGGGTCATCACCCCAAATCTGCAGCACTGCCCACAGTCATCAGATGGTCTAGATGGACATCAGTGGTCTAAGCAGGAGGCTGGTCTTGTTAAGAGCAAGGGGAAGGAGGGAAGAAGTGTCTCAAAGAGATACTGTCTGGTGCATGGTTGTGTAGGTCTTTCCAAAAGGACATTGATCTGAGATGGGATCAGGGAGTTTTCACTGCGATCCTGGCCCCAGCAGAGAGTGTTTCATCTACCGTAGGTAATGTTTGACACCGTTGTAAGCAAATGAAAATTGAGTTTTATAAAGGGCAGCATCTAGAAAGCTTCATCACGGAGGACTGACCTCATTTAGAATTACAAATATATACGATTTTGTACAATTACACACCTCAGCCAGCTCTGAGGGCAATTGCTCAAGTTTTCCTCTTTTTTACCCGAAAGCGTTGGGAATTTATTTATAGGAAAACTTCTTTTCTTCCCTCAGGAGAATGAAACAGCATTGCTGTTGCCCCTCTGAAATGTTTTTAGGTCCTACCCACCCCAGGAAGATCCATAGATCTCGGCCTCAGCATCTATAGGCACGAGCACCAAGATGTTGGGGAAGGAAAAGGAGGAACGGTCTCAATCTTACAGATCTTTGCATAAAATAGATGCTAAAAGCATCTCTGCAAAATAATTGAGCAAGGATAGTGTTCATTACGTAAGGTTGTTGGGGGAAAAAATTAGGCTGATTTACATCTTTATAGGAAATAAAAGGAGTTTTGTGGGTGATATAGCACCTTCCACTGAGAATGTCAGCGTGAGGTAAGTGGGCTTCAAATAAAAGAATCAACGTTTTCCCACGGGGACTGAATTCATACCAGGGAGCTCACCCGGGGAAGAAAGCATTTTTTAAAGGAAAACATTCGTCGCCATAAAAAATAGGGTTTGTTAGCACAGCGTGGTTTTATTGCAAGGATGCTAATTCTCACCTTTGCCTGCAAATTTGTCCTGGTTCTTCTGAGTTTTGGTGGAGCTTTTGGGTAGCAGGAAAAGAGGAGTTACCCCTATTTTGCGGGTGTGGTGTTTTTTGGGGCAGGAGGAGAGTTCTATGTGCTTTTTGGGGAAGGGAGGGGTTTTCCAGCGGGCGTTGGAGCGGGCTGTAGTTTAGTGATACTTTAATTTCATTCACAACGAGTAGCCCAGTGGGGGTTTTATTCTGGTTTCAGGTTGGTGGCCCTTTGAGATTTGCTATGGCATCTTCAGATCCGCTGCTGTCTGGCATAACAATTCAGGTTGCTCAAAAGCAATGATTAACATAAACGAACGAGTGGGTGAAATGTTCATTATATTGCCTACTGTCATGTTTGTGTACCAGATTTTGTTACCATCTGTCATTTCTGTTTTCTTGTTGTTGCCAAAAGTTGTCATTCTGAATGGAGGGTGGAGACATATTTTCCAAAGCTAACAGGAGATAATTTTAGGTGCTTTAGGGCTCATATGTTCTGTGCCTGGATGGCAGCAGCCCTCGTGTGCATCAGCCTCGCGAGTCTTTGATCAATTCTGGGCAGTGGTTTTGTTAAAGGAGTTTTTAAAGTCGTCGGCTGCAGTCCCACAAATGCATGGGATTCTCAGCTCCCATCATTGGAAAAGGAGCTGGTCCTTACAATCGCAAAGAAAAGCTTGAAAATAAAATATGTATTTTTACCCTAAAGTTCAATTAAATAAATGATATAAAGAAGGGGGGGTGAATATAGTGACGTGGGACTGGTAAAATTCAAGCTCCTGCCTGGAGATGTGACCGAGGAACACAACAGCTCTGCTGTAACAGACTGCGACGTCCCCAGATCATTTCCAGAGATGGAAATGTCCCGGGGATGAGAAGCTGGACAAATTCAACCTTGAAATCAGCTGCAGCTCTCTCTGCACACTGCGACAGTCTGCAAGGGGAGCGGTGCACTCACCGGGGCTCGCAGCCTTTAAAGCAAAATTAGCTCGTTTTCAACCACACCTTTTTCATTCAGTTTTGGGAGGAATGGCTCAGCCTTGCGAGCGGGGAGCTGGGTAGGGGAAGCCGCAAGAATTTCTTGCCTTGCCCCAGAGCTGCAAGATCACCAAGAGCTTGGTGGCCTTCCACCAAGAGGGAGAAGTCTCTGGGGTGCTGGGATCATCCCCCTTCCTTTGGGCTGGAGCCTGAAGCTCATGGTGCAAGTGGTTCAACCCTCCCTGGCAGCACTAGGGCCACACTGGCACCTCGTTGCCTCCCATCTCAGCCCACAGCGGCTCCGCTCTCCTGAGGGGTTTTAATCTGACCCGAATTATGGGGCTCAGCGTTTGGGTGAAATACAATGACCTGTGACATCCAAAAATACAAAAATGGACGATCTGATGGTTTCAGCTGGACTTAGACTTCAGGAAAGTAGAAAGCCAGGCTGGTTTTGGATGGTTTTTTGGTGGTTTGGGCACAGCTGGCCAATGATCCAAACTCATAACCAAAGATATAAAAGATACCCCAGTGTTGTGGTGGGAACTCACACTGGAGTGAGAGTGCAGAGAGTCCCCACTTGCTCAAGGAGAGGTGGACAAGAAGGAGATGGGGCTGCCTTTGCTCTGAAAGAGCAGGGGCCATGTTATGAGAGCAACCATTTATAGACCAGTGGAGGAGAAGGCTGAGAATGAGACTTCTTTCCAGCAACTCCCCAAAAAGCCCTAGATGTCTGGCAGGAGGGATTTGAACTCCATGTGCAGAGCTTCGGAGAACCTACCTACTGCCAAACCATACCAGCTTTCCTGGCTTCAGCAGGATGAGAAGCCATCAAAGGAGCAACCCTGGCAGATCCTTTAAAGAGGCCCAAAAATGGGTGTCTGGGCCCCACCATGGAGAAGTCTGCACCAGCTGCTGGAGCCACAAGAAGGTAAATGAAGCATCCTGTTGTGAGTGAGTGAAATCCACATCCCCTCTCTAGGTGTCCCTCTTTGCTGAGGTCTCCTAGAAGCTTTTAAGCAACCCTGCAGTGGGTCTGCATCCTTAGTGTCCTCTTTCTTGTGACCACAGGAGGAGGCAGGACTGGGCAAAAAGAAGCTCAAGAGCACAGCGTGCAACTGGTGTTGGTGCTGTCAAGGCTCAACCCAAGCACCACTGCGTGTGTCAGGGGCTCAGTCCAGGTTGGTCACCTCCATAGCTGGAAGTGTCACATCACTCTTCTTCCCAACAGCTTCTCTCTCCCCAGGTGTGGGCTGGGACCACGGAACTGCACTTGCTCCAACGACTGGGCTCCTGCCAGCTCCTGTACTTTTGTGATGGCTTAAGTTACATTTTGTGATGTTTTGAGTTATAAACTCTTTTTGGCAGAGCTTCATCCATGCAAAATCCTGTATTTTACAAGGTCTTCAGCTGCCGTGTACTATGAGTTTGAAATAAGAGCTCTGTCCTGTTTTAACACTTCCGTAATGTAAATTGGCTTTTCTGGCTTGAATTCTCCCCTGTTTGCTCTCTCCCAGAGGGTAATTTTACAAAGCTCGCCAGTAAATTCCACCCAAGCATTTCAGGATGCTGTGAGCATCACTGAAAGCTGCTGTAAAGAGGTCGGGTCTGTTTTTATTTCACAAGTGTATTTCAGAGCTCTTAAATTCAAACCAGCCTGGTAAATTGCCCTAAATGGGCACCAAGTGCCTTCTTGTGTAGGAGATCCTGGAAGGCAGCTGAGAAGCCTTCAGATAAGCAAGGAGCTGTGGGGTTGGACCACAGGGAGCAGAGCTGAGCTGGCAGAGGGGCCAAACTGATTTTTTTCTGGGCTGATTAAATAGATGTCTGGATAAACTGGGCATGGAGGAGTTGAGGAACAGACCCAAGGTGTGGCAGTTTGTCAAGTGCCACTTCAGGATCATGATGATGAGACATCCAGACCGGGCCATTCGGAGCTGATCTGGCTCCACTCCCCTGCTAAGCATAAGGCTGGGATAAGCTTTAAAAGGTGAATGTGGGGTAGGAAGAAAAGCAGGAAAAAAGGGAGTTTCTCTTCTTGACACCTAATCTGCTGTTGGTTTAAGAAAACAGAAAAACAGGAGACCTAGGTTGATCCAAGACCGAAGCACAGCGTGCTCAGTGCACGTCGACAGCCAACCTGTTGGATTCGGTGTTGTAGGAAGTAAGAGGCATGCCTGGGGTGGACAGCTCACTTTGAAAAGTTAATCCTGCCCTAATTAGAGAGAGTAATGTAACAACAAAACCTCATCGTGGAGGGAGAGATGCCACCAAGACCTCACAGTGTGTCAAGTCTCGCAGGAATGGGAGTAGTAGGGATAATAAAAATAATCCAGCATCCTGCTTAAAGGAGTGGAGCAATAACCTGTGAGATCTGGGGAAGGTTTCTCTTCTGGTCCAGCCAACGAGGTGTTTGGCCTTGAGGAACTTCAGGCGAGAAGAGTATCGTGTCCAATCCAGGCCAGAAAATCCAAACAAATTAAAATGCATCTGGACTAATGTGTGCTGATGCGCGTGTACGTTAAAAGTGCTTCCTGACCTTTGCAGGGATTGTTTTATACCCTGGAGCATGACATTTTATTACTCTTGCCTTCTACATAATTTATCATAGAAAAAATATTATTTTGGCTATAAAATTATTCGCCTTCATTTTAAGCCCAGCAATAGTATTTAACTTTCTGATCCTTTTTGAAACTAATTTCCCCAGGCAAATTACATACTGTGCCAAGAGATTCCTTCGGCTTTAAATTTTCCTGCCATTAATGTCACAGAATGGGACATCACAGCTGAGAGGGTGATAATTTTTTTGATAACCTTGAAAGCAACAGAGTAGAGCAACCTCGTCGGAGTTGCTCTCACACAGGTTTTCCAGGGGAAATTACCCCAGTTTTTCCTGTGCTGGTTATCACCACCACACCAGTCCACTTTGCTGCCCTGCTGCGATCCCCTTTCACCTCAGCTGGAAGCTGTAATCACAACAATTATTTCTATTTTTGCCGGAGCCCGTTATTTAGGTACTGTGCAAACGCATAGCGAAGGCCATTTCTGCAGAAAAAGGTTTTACCACTGAAGCCCCCGTGCTGTATTTGGGGGAAATTCCAGACTATATCGACAAAAAGGGTTTGGGTTTGACGCTGGGCACCCAGGAGATGCCAGTTGTGATTCAGGCAACCAACGTAGGTCGAGAGGAGGGAAGGAAGTGAGACATATCTGAGTGGGATGCACGAGAGCCAGCCCTTGCCCAAGGAGCTCTCTGAGAGGGCCATGAGGCTGGAGAAACAGTGGAGCCTTAGAACTGGTTGTTGCCATAACAAGAAAAACCTAATGAATTTGGTTGAATTTGGTGAAAAATCCAGTGAGGGGAAAGATGGTGAAATGATACATTTTGGTCACTTTGTCCTGTCTTACTCCTTTTATTTTCACAATTTCAGAGCTGAAAGCTGTTTTTAAAGCTTTGCTCATGCAGCATGGAAATGAAATGGTTTGGGGGTTTTTTATCAATTAATAGATCAGAAGGTTTCAGTGCTTTCCTAATTCCGAGAGCTGAAACCTTGGGGGGTTTTCTGAATACTCACTGAACACACAAGAGGATCCACCTGCAAAACCCAGAGTTTTCTACAAACATGTTATTTTCTAGAAAGAGGGGGGAAAAGCCATCATCATTCAACTCTACCTGTCCCCCAGAGATGCTGAGAAGATGACCTGCATTTGGTCTCATTTTTCCTTGAAAATGGAGTTCCTGACTCCAGACCAGAGGGAGGTGTCTCCTCTGCTTGACAACTGCCATTGTAACACTCTCCTGATGTCCAGCCCTGCACCACAGCCTGCCTGGTCTGGCCCCAGGTCTCCTAAACCTCAGTTCCTGAACAGGAGGGCCCTCAAGTGACCACCATGGCCACCAACCCACCCCAAGGCTGGGCCTGGAGCTAGATCTTTCCTGACAGCTGCTTGGCCAATGTGATGATGGGGACCAGACACCCACAGTATGGTTTGGTGGGGGGCTTTTCAAGCAGCATGGGGCTGGGTCACAGCAGGTCCCACTTCAAACCAGACTGCACCAACCTCTAAGTTCTTCTCACCTATAAAAGTTACTCTTTTTTTTTGTCTAAAGGAGGGGAAGAACACTTGTGGTGGAGGAAAAGCAAGGCTGGAGGAACAAACAAGCGGTTAATGTATTCACCTCGACAGCCCAGCTCAATGGGCTCCCTGCCCTGATGAATATTGAAGAATTTTATACAAATTGGAACTGGTTCAGCAGGACAGTTTTCCAAAGACCCAGCCCAGAAAGGTTTCCCTCTCCCTGCCGGGGGCCCTTCCCTCCACAGGAGGAGAACACAGTCTGCAGCCTTGCCTGAAGGTTTGAGGGGGACAAGCACCCCTGTTGCTCTTCAGGGTGACCTGTGGGAGATACAGGCTGGGGGGTCCCCAGGAAGGGTGATTGTGAGGGGATGTGCCACCGAACACAAAATGTAGGTGCCTGAGGGGAAAGGAGAGGAACAGAGTCTGCAGACAGGGTGGTGGTGAGGTGCTCAAGACAGCAGTAGGGCAGGGAAGTCCTGTGGAGGAGCTGACTGTTTGCCTCCAACGAGCTCAGCTTTGGGAGAGTGGTTGGGGTCTGCAGAGACACAGTGCTGCTGTGCCTTTGGAGATGGTCCCTGCCCCGAGTGGGCCTGTTGGATGGGTGATTGCCTGTGATGGTGCCCGAGCAAGGACAGGGCAGCCACCTCTGAGGCTTCACCCTTCTCTGAGACTTTGTGCAGAGTTAACTCTTGGAGCCTAGCACAGGAGATGAGGGACCTCTCTGCCACCTAAAAATGTTTCATAGAGCTAGTTTTTAATCCAGGTAACAGAAAGAGTCTGACACTACAGAAGAGCTTGAGGTTGCTCTCTGGGTGACTCTGGGAGTTCAATGGAGCCTCTGATAAGAAATAAAGGGGTTTTTAACAGGTGGGAGGAGTTGAGGCCAAGGCAGAAAGGTTATGGGTTGTTGGACAAGCCAGGATTAGCCCTTGACAAGGTAGGGAGAATTTTCCAGGAATGAAGCTCCTAGAGATAAGCAAAGGTCTCTTGCACTAGAGCTGTGACTGACACCAAGAGTTCCTTTAAAGAAAAGGCAGAGGGACAGGCAACAGCAGAGCTGTATGGTGTGGTGGCCTCCTCTAGCTGGGACAGTGACAGAGCAAGGGGAAAATGCAATCGGTGTCCCCGTGGCTTTGCAAAGGCTCAGCAGAATTTTGCACGTGGGTGACTAACGGGACGATGGTGACACTACAAGCTCAGCCAGAGTTTTCATGGGAACATCAGATTTTAACGCAGCAAAAAATAGCCAGATCGCAAGGAGGGCATTTCCAAATGTCGTGTCAGACACTTGTGTGGAAGCCACTGCATTGCTGTGAGCACTGCTACCAATAAAAAACCCAAGAAACAAAGCAAGCTGTATGCAGAGAGAGTAAAACAGCTGAACTATGAGATTTATAGTAATGAATTTACACAAAAAAAAGTACGCAGTCTTTCCAAGTAGGTTAATAAATGCTTGAATCACATTTGATTGAAAGGAGCAGTGCTTAGTGTGGTAAAATGGGCCAAGTCCTTCATCTTGTCGCAGCGATGCCCTCCTGGGAAGAGCAGGGGACAGAAATGGGTGAGAAGGAATCTGAAGACATCTCTCCAGGGATAAGGAACCGCCCAGTCCCCCACCTCGGATCAGAGGTTCAAAGGTATACATACAAAATGTCAAAGATATATAAAGATATACATGTTATCATATACATATATACATATACATGTTATCATATATACATGATAACATGTCCCTGCTCTGCGATGCTCTGAGCGAACAGAAGAAAGAATGGATGGAGACACCAGCTCCAGTGGGAAGGATGAGGTCTTTCTCCGAGATACAGGTTCAGGCCAGAGGTGGATTCTTGGTGACTTTAGACTGGAGCGTGAGCTGCTGGAGCTCACAGCTCAGTTAACTTGGACTGCCATTCAGGTGGGATCAGGCCAATGCCCAGCTGTGACCTGCAGCACCTCAAGAGCTTGCAAATGCTCTTTAGCCTACAGACTGTGTAATGGGGAAGGCCAAACCCTTCACAGAGGGACAAGGCAGAGACAGGGAGGGGCTAGAAAACACTGAAACGTGGCCAGAGTGGGCACCCTGCATTTCCATGAGCTTGGGGAAGGGATCACTAAGATAAAATAAAAAGTTTCACGTCTTTATTTTGGCCCTTGTTGGCTGAAACCACCCATAAAACACACTAATTGCCACTGCTAAAAGGGAGATGGCGGACACGAAACTTGCCCAGATTACAGAGAGATTACTATTTTATGGACAGAAATATGAGTTTCAAACTAACTCTGAGGCTAGGTGAGAGCTGGTGTCAGACAGACAAAACTGCACTGTAGCATAGCCCAAAGACAGATATTTTTCGTAGCAGTTTGAGTCAAAAAATAAAGCAAATGGACTGCCATCTCTCAAACAAAGTGCAAACTATGATCTCTACAGCAACAGCTCAGGATGAGAGTGTCCAGACAGATTTATACAGATTTTTCTTAATAGTTTGTCAGGCACAAAATTACAGACCAACTCCAGCAAAAGGACTTCACGTGTGGGACATGAGAGAAAAGGACCACTCAGAGTGACAGATTGGATAACGCTGATGACAGAAGATGCTGTGTTTTTCCCAAACTGTTATTCTCACTTGAGATATCCTTACTTGTTACATGGATGAATCCTCTACATCAGAGTTCTGCCAGCAGAGGGGATGGTCTTGACAGATGATGGGTGAGATTTCCAGCAGATCACAGTAATGTCAGTGGTGGCGTCCAGTCCCCACTAGACTCTATTCAACAAGTAGGTAGGAAATGGCCTCAAAATAATGAATATGTACTGAAAAGGAAAGGATAGTCAGGTCTGGCCAGTGCTCAGTAGCAAAAAATGATGGGATGGCACGTACAGATGAGATGGCCACCTGCAGACATTTTGTTTTGCATAAAATGAAGCAAGGAGACCACTTGGGATGTTAGTTAGGCTCCATGGCCCAAGGAGCTGAGGGCTTGCAGAAGTGCCCAGACATATAGCTAAACACAAAACAGCACCATGATTGCGGTCCCAGGGGTTACCACCACTTCCTGAACACAACGAGCACTCATACATACAATGAAAATCAGAGGCCAGAAACAACAGTTATTTCACATAAAGTTGCTCCACAATCCCATGAGTGCGGGGTGTGTGTAACCAGAGAGACACCCTTGAAGAAAGAGCAGGCAGCACCTTCTGGGGCTGCCAAGAGGAGAGGAAGTAACAGGCACTGGGCTCATCTCTTTGCCTGGGACAGCTTGGCTTGGTAGCACACAGGGACAGGAAGGCAACTGATGCTGGGACATAACCTTCCCAGGGAAAACCAGACTCTCTTATTCCCAATGAGAACAGCTCTGATGATGCCACGGTGACTACAAGTCACAGGGCAGAGCTTCCCAGAAGTTATTCAAACACTGTTAATTGTTTGGCTGGAAGGTTTTGAGGTCACAAGCTACAGAAATGATACTTCCATGTTTTGGCCGGGGGAGGAAGGTAGGATCTCGGGAACTGTGTCTTTAAGCAGCTTAGTTCTGGAGACAGGAAGTCTGGAAATGGGCTGCAGCAGTGCAGATTTTATTATGCAATTTCTCTTGGAACTAGTCCCTGAATAAAGGAGTTATCGATTAAGCACCTGCCTCGCCGTGCCTCCTGAGCACTGCAGATGATGTCCTCTGGAATCCGTGTGAGAGCTAAACCATCAGCTGGGGGATCTGGGGTCCAGGTGGGGGATCCTGGGCACAAATTTGCAGTAGTAGGGCTCACTTTCTTGTTATGTAGTATCTTTCAAAGAGTATCCTTTCTTCTCACAAAATCCTTCTACTCTGTTTGAGCTTGTTCTGTGTTTGGCGTTACCAGTGGGTGAGGCCACCTGACTCTTGCAATACTGACACTAAAAAGCTGTGCAGTACTAGTAAGCCTTTTGGTATTTAATCACAGTCAAGGTCTTCCTCTCCCTCCTGCCGTTAACCCAATGCTATTCTAATCCCAAGGCAGGGGGCATCTGGGGACATCCTAAGGGGATATCATGCCATGGAGAAGCAAATAGAATCCAGGACAAAGCAGCAATGGGATCCTTCTCCACCCTTACTGCTTGGGATATAGGATTTCCTCCCTCCAAAGCACCTCCTTCATCTCCCACTCCATTTCCAGGACTTGCAGCCCTCCTCTGATTTCACCGATGTGGCAAGCCTGGCACTTGCTGTAAAGATAGAGGAGCTCTCCCAGGTAATGGGAGAGGAATCATGGCCTCCACTAGTCTTCCCTTCTGCTCCCCATTCCCAACATCACATACATAGCCTTGGCCTGGCAGGCACACTGGCAGCTCCTGTTATAGTGGTGCTGTCAGGGCCTCTCACTTGGTGGCTCTATGGTCAGAGCTCCGTTATTTGTGTAACATCAACATATTGCCTAGCATCAGGTGCCACGGACATCTTCCTGGAGCTAGGCGATAGCTGTGGGACCACCCAGGTTCTGTCCCCTGTGCTCCATCTCCATCCTGATTTCATGTCAGAGCTCACAGAGCTACTGCAGCAGCAAAAAAAGGAGCTATGAGGGGAGCAAAGGGCTATGGGGGGTCTCCTGGCAGTAGCTGCTCCAGTAAATCCTTAATTTGCAAGACCATAAGTGACATAACGGACAAACCAAGCACAAAAAGTTACCCAAACTGCCATTCAAACTGCACTGACCAAACTTGTTAAAAAGTTGAAGGAGCAAATAAGAGCATCACTGTCCTCAGTTGTGCCTGACAGACAATTGGACTTCATTTTCAGCCCCCAGCTTCCAACAGCAAAACACTTTTCCTCAAACTAAACAAAAGCTGTTGCTGACATGTCTGGAGCTGCTGTGAGACACAGAACCTTGTCCCACACTGAGACATCCTAAAACAGACAGGAACTTGCTGGTTTTGAAGGAAATTAAGGCAGACATACCCAGAGAGCACGCACTTATGTAGATACTGAGTAATATAGCGATAGCAGCAGAGGCCTGTAAGAGACCTCCAGTGTGATTACAGTCAGACCTCAGCAAGGACGGGCACCATGTAAATAAATACGGAATTTGCAAGTAAATGTAATGAAATGCATGTAAATGCAGAAGTAAATGTAATGAATTCGGGTTTTGCAGTAAACAAAAGCCTGACTCTCCCTTTGCAAAAGAAAGTGTCATTATAGATTTCCTCTCACCAATAAAATGTTGCTGTTTAATCCATGGCGATTTACGGACTTGTTCAACACATCCTCAGGATGGTCTCGGTGCCTTTCTCCAGCCTGTCCTCCACTGGTGGCTGCTCTTTGGGGACATACCGACGTGTAGGCGATGAAAACAGCCCTGAGCAACCAGTGTGGGTACGAGGAGCCGCACTGGCATGGCAGGTCACCTGGGCCTCATAAGAACTTGCTTCTCAGGTTGGGAACCAGTATGAAAATCCAGGGAAGCAGATGAGCTCCCGTCTGTTTCGGGCTGAGGAAGCCTGTCTAGACAGAGCATAAGGTATTTGTAAAGCAAGGCTGTGTTCTGCTCTGGTCAGCTCCGGTCGCCTTAGGTTGGAGATCTGCCCTCACATGAGGACTGAGGAGCAGGAGGAAGCTGAAGCCATGGGTGTGCAGAAAGCAGGAGGGAAAGTCCGTCAGCCAGGCCACAACACATGCAGGGCTGCTGCATAGGTGTCAGGAGGAGGAGAAAGGCAGGTGAGGGGGGGACACAAGCACCCCGTGGCCTCAGCATCACCCTGGCTGCATGTCAGCCCCTGAGCTCAGCGCTCTCAGGAGAGGGAAGGCAGGGGGTGTCATGGCCTCCCCAGACTGTGTCAGGGCGTTGGGTGAGCTGCGCCTCAGCTCTGAGGGCCTGGGGGAGCTGAGGGCACCGAGGAGGGACATCCATAATGGGACTGAGAGGGGACTGAGGGGAGACTGAGCAGGGACATCTGTAACAGGACTGAGGGGAAACTGTGAGGGACTGAGGGGAGGATAATGTGGGGGGCGACTGTGAGGGGGCTGAGGGGAGACTGAGAGGGTTCATCCACATCAGGACTGAGAGAGGAGGCTGAGAGGGGACATGGTGAGGGGACATCTGTGGTGGGACTGAGAGGTGAAACTGGGGGACTGAGGGGAGGATAATGTGAGGAGTGACTGTGAGGGGACTGAGGGGAGACTGGGAAACTGCAGGCGACTGAGGGGAGACTAAAAGGGGACACTGTGATAGGGACATTGAGAAGGGGACATCTGTGGGGGACTGAGGGGAGGGCACTATTGGGGGCCACTGTGAAGGGACTGTGGGGAGACTGAGAGGGGTCATCTGTGCTGGGACTGACAGGAGTCTGTGGGGGATGGAGGGGAAAACAGTGTGTCGGGTGACTGAGAGGGGACTCAGGGGACATTGAGAAGGGACACAGCGAGGGGGGCATTGAGAGGAAACATCTGCGGTGGGACTGAGAGGTGAAACTCAGGGACTGAGGGGAGGATAATGTGGGGAGCAACTGTGAGGGGGGCAAGGGGAGACTGAGAGGGGAAACCGTGGGGGCTGACAGGAGACTGAGAGGGGACATGGTGAGGGGGGCATTGAGAGGGGACATATGCCTCAGAACTGAGAGGGGAGACTGCGGGGGCGTCTCTGAGGGGACCGAGAGAGGCCACGGTGAAGGGGCAGTTGCCGGGGTGCTGAGGGGGTGAACGCCGATAGAAGCAAGCTGGGGAGACGGAGGGGAGCGACCGGGGCGTGAGAGATGGGGGCGCTGAGGAGCGGACTGAGGGGGAACACGGCGAGCGGGCTACTGTGAGGGAGCCGCGGGGGTACATGACGGAGGCGGGGGAGGGGGGAACACGGACGGGACGCCCCCGCCAGCCCCTCCACAGAGCAACTGAGGACGCTCTCGCCCCTTTCCGGCGCCGCTCGCGCCTTTCCGGCGTCGTCGGGAGGGGGGGGGGGGCGGAGGGAAGGGGGGGAGAGGAGGGGCGGGGCGGGGCGCGTGCGCTGTGACGCCAGACGCAGGTCCCGCCCCCGTCCCCGCCCCCATGGTCTCTGGAAAAGAGAAGAGAAAAAAAAAAAAAACTTTTTTTTTTTAATTGAGGAATCAACAGCCGCCATCTTGTCGCGGAGCCGGAGCGCGGCGCGAGCGGAGCGGGGCCGGGCCGGGCCGGGCCGGGGCAGCGGGGCCGCCCGCCGGGGGACACGGGCAGCCGCGCGGAAGCGCCGCCGACGGGCAGAGGGGGCTCGAGGCAGCGGGGCAGAGCCGGCCGGAGCCAACCCAGCGCCGCCGCCGCCGCCGGGAGCCGCCGCCGCCGCCGCGCCGCGCTCATTGTTTTGGGGCGTTTTGGGGGTGCTTTCGGGTTTTTTTCGGATTTTTGGTGGGGCTTTTTTTCAATTTTTGAATTTTTGAATTTTTTTTTTTTTCCCCCCTCCCTTTCCCCACCTCCTCTTTTCTCCCTCCCCCCCTCCTCCCCCCTCCCCTACCTCGGCCGCGGTTCGGCCGGGGGCGGCGGGCGGGGGCCGGGGCGAACCCCCCGGCGCGGAGGGGAGGGGACGGGGCGAGGTGCGTGCGGTGGCGGCGGTGCTGGGGGGAGTCGGGGGTGTGGGGGGGGGGCGGCTATGCTCCCCGACTCTGACTGACTGAGCCGCCATCCGGGCACCTCCTCGGCGGCGGCGGCCGCCGGGCGGGGGGGAAGAGGCCGGGAGGAGCGAGGCCGGCAGGGAGGGGGCGCTGGGCTCTTCCCCCACCCCGCCCCGAACCCTCCTCCCCTGCGGCCTGCTGCGGCGGCGGCCCGGCCCGGGTATGGGGGAACGGGGGCCGCCGCCGGTCGGGCACTGAGCGGCGCTGTTGTTCGACGGGGAGAGAGAGAGAGAGAGAGAGAAGAGACCGAGCTTCACCCCCCACCACCAACCTCAGACTCTTCACCCCCCCCCCGCCCCGCTCCGCTCCGGCCTCTCCAACGTTTTACCGGCTCGGACGGCCCAGCCGGCTACCATGGCGGAGAACTTACTCGACGGGCCGCCCAACCCCAAGCGAGCCAAGCTCAACTCGCCGGGCTTCTCCGCCAGCGATAGCACAGGTAAGGCCTGCGGGGGCGGCGGGGCCTTACCGGCGGTTCTTCCCCCCCCCCCCCCCCCCCCCCCCCCC
>BJBW01016103.1:74665-102284 GCA_004320125.1 Scolopax mira
GGGGGGGGGGGGGGGGGGGGGGGGGGAAGAACCGCCCGCCCCGCTTCGGTTCCCGGCGGGGGTGGGAACCGGCCTGGCGAGGTGCCGGGAAAAGAATTAGGGGGGTGGGGGGGAAGGATCCCTCACGGAGCGTTTGGGCCTTCTCCAGTCGAAGTTACCGGGCAGGACCCGTACGCCAAGTACCGTCCCGGCTATAAATAGCGGTTGGGAGAGAGAGAGAGAAGAGAGACGGTTGAGGCCTTCTTTTTTTTTTTTGAGTTGAATTTCCCTTTCCTCCATCATCGAGGGTTGTTTTAAGGATGGAGGGATTCTGCTTCGGCTCCCGTGTTTTGGGGGTGCCCAGGTGAGCGGGGTGCGGGCAGGGATGGAGGAAAACCCCGTCCAACGGAAACACCGACCTCCCTCCTTCTCTCTCTACTCCTAAAATCCCATATATTTCCCACAATATATGGGAATTCCCTTCCCGGGACACTACGGGATAAAGACTCCCTAATAGCATATTAATATTTTGCTTTTTTTATCCTCCCACCTGTGACTTTGGTTTAAGACGCTCGACTCGACCTGTTGGGGAGCGTTTTCCCTTGAAAAACCAAATAATTGGCAGATAATAATTGAAGTTATGGGGTTGCTTGCGTGATGAAATGCCCAGCAGGCTGGCAGTCACTGCGACTTGCGTGGTGTCTTCGGCCTCCTTCTTTTTCTTTTTCCAACCTTAATGGGTTTGTAGATAATAAAACACAAAATTGGCCATTTCCAGCAAGCGTGTGCCTGTTGTAAATACACACGTGTGTGCCTAAGAGCATGTGTGTGTGTGCTGATGTCTCTCGGTGTTCCAACAGTTTTAATCACTGAAACAGTGGTTTTATAGGGACAAGAAGTGTGTTGAACTTGTGTTTTGTGTTTTCAGAGATTAATGAATCTTGTTGAAGGGACAGTGATAATTTAATCATGCTATGCCTGCTGTGTTTTTATAGACTGAAAAAATTATTACTCTAATTGAGCTGATAAATTCTGTGGGTTATTTCGGTTTGTTTAATCTGCATTTGGCAATAGCTTATAGATTCTTCAGTTGGTGTTTTGGGGTTTTTTTTACGGAATCTTTTTCTTCGCAACCTACAACTAAATGAGACATGCCAGAAAGAAACCGTATTGCGAGTAGGAATGGGCAGAGAATATCTAGGTGAGGTCTTGTGATTGAACTACACTATTCCCTTTCGTGGGAGCGGCGGAATATCATAGGGAAGGCTGAGATGCAAGTTACCATGAAATGCACCACAGTAACTCAGGGAAAGCATAGTTTTTCTCTCATTCTTCAGTTAGACATTTTAGACTCTACTGGTAGCCAGTGCAAGGTGTTTGAAGCGGTGTCTTTTATATATATATATTTTTATTTTTTTTTTCCTTTTTTTGAAGTTCCCTTGGTCTGTTCTGGAATGCTTCAGACATAATTACGTCCTGTTCAGCAAGTTCTTATGCGTCTGGGTGAGCCCTGTGCAGTGCTAGATATGTAAACTCCACCATCTGCATAAAGTTTTTCACGGCTGAGGGGGCCTTTGCTCACCGGGGACGGCGAAACCCAGGTTGTATTTTGAAACAAGTAGGAGTGTGTCTGTAGCGTTCTCTCGACGTCCCCCGGTGCTCTTCAGGCAAAAATACCCCTCTGCTTGAGAGTGCAGGTAACGTTTGTGCCCTTAAAAGTGCTTTTTCCAAAAGAATCATCTCTTTAGGTTTCTTGCCTAATGCAGCTCGTGGAAAGGTTGCTGAGTGTTTCTGTGCGTTGTAGCAGGCAATACCCGCTCCTCAACCTAAACCTAAATGAAAAAGTTGTGTTGTCACCTGGAAAGTTGCCTTTGTGGCCGGAGGGGCTCCAGGCCCTGAGCGAGGGGCCAGTTTGGGTGTATTGGGAGAACCGAATCCTAGTTGCAGCCGTCGCCCCGCGCTGCTGTTTGATGCCGCAGCCTGTGTGAGCGGGACGTGCCCGAAAAGAGGCTGCGTTAGGGCCCGGTCGTGCCGTTCTGCCGCTGCCCCCTCGGGTCCTGACCCAGGGCAGCCCCGCCAGGCCCCTGTGGTGGGCAGGAAGGCTCGGCAGAAAGCAGCTCCTCGGCCTTGTTGATATTTCTCTTGTACTCTTTGACGCGGTGATGCGAAGCAACTCCTTTTGTCAGGGTAAATTTTAGCCGCCTTTAATCTTTCTGATAAAAATAGCTCCCTCAGCTCACCCCAGCAAAGTTTGCGCGATTGAAATCGGTCTAACTGACGTCCTGAAAATAGGACCTTTTCTGGTAAACTGAAGCGGCCGAATCAAATGTCTGGTCTGGGAGAAGGGAGTCGAGATGACAGGGTAACAGAAATGTGTACTGGGAGCGTTGTGGAGTTGCACGATAGTCCCATTTTGCAGTTGCCCCCTTGCTCTTTGTATCAATGAGGAAGGTTAAGGCTAGTGGCTGTTAACTTCGCTGTGTGGTATTGAGCGAGCTGACTCTTGTGGTAAAATGTCTATGGGAAATATTTTTTTTCCTTGTTTAGCCAGGTAGGAGTAGTGCTTTTGTCTAATTATCACTTACTTAGGTATGAAAAATACCATATATCTAATAATGTCTCCTCTGTGACTGTTACGAGGCATTCTCAACTGACGTGCTGCAAAATAGACCTGGGACTTGTAGAAAAAGTAGAATTTCGGTAACTTTAGTTATGGCAGAGCATTATTTTAACTTTGAGTGTCACGATTACTTTGTGCATTGCTGGCATCTGTCCTTCAGCAGAATATAGAGTGAACTGGCAGAGCTCCTGAGTTGGTCTTGGTCTGAAGGTGGTGAAAAACGTGCTTGAACGGAGCAGCAGCAAAGCTGATGTTCTTCAGGGGCCCCTTCGCCCTGGTCCTGCAGGTGGCTCGGTGCTGGTCTGTGTTGTCTGGCAAGTAGTGCCTCTGTCTGTGTTTGTTACGTACCCTGCAGCCTTCCTCTGCACTCTGCTCCTTCCAGAAACGACAAATCATGATTTCAGCCAAAGCAGAGAGTGTCCTTACCTGTGTTAGGAGTTAAGGAATTCCTCAAGTGGGTGAAGTCGGAAAGAAGGCAAGATGAACAGCTTCAAAACTCCATCAGACCTGGATTTTCACCTCATACTTTCTCTCGCGTGTGGCTTGGTTTGATTTGTGTTATGTTTCCCCCCCTCCCTCCACAGATAAACAGATTATGCTGTATGGCTGCTGCTGCAAAAGCTGGGGGCTGAGATCTCCAGTAATTCCCTCCTCCTTTGCATCACAGCACCCACGTTTTAAAATTGGGGAAGGACTGGCCTCGTTGTGTGTTCCTTTGTACGTGCCGAGTTGCGGCGATCTCTGGCGAACTCCCAGGGAGCCACAGAACTTTGCAGAAGGGAGTTTGTGTCGATACACGGCCTGACTCGATCTTGCTCTCTGCCAAAATGTATTTCAGTGGATTTGGGGTTTGGTTTTAAAAGAGGTAGGCTGCCTTTAAACCGAAGTAGCTTAAGGAGAGACAGCGAAGGTTTCTAAGCTCATGGTCACATATTTAGCTGAGACTTCGAATGGACTGATGTTTCAGTGATCAAAAAACCAGATTTTGTTTGTGCGCATGAAAGTGTCAATATATATGTTTTAGAAGGGTTCATTCCTATGTAGTTGAAAAGTTTCAAGCCTGTTTAATCGATTTGCTCTTTGTTTTACGTGGTTTGTGCAAAACTTTGGTGTCATTTGTACACTGTGACAGTAAGAATCACTTCTATATGCATTCTTTCCCCGTCTTTCCCTGAAATAAGAAAAAGGGTAATGCCATTAAGTGAACAGAGGTGGATTTAGAAGCAGAAAACCGTGGGGAAGAAATGCTTCATCTGCAAAGACGTAGATGAAGGGGTGAGTGTAGTTGTAATTATTTCACACGAGTGTCCTGTGTTTCCTGGTACTTGCAGCATAACTAGCCAGGGTGGGGAAAAAACCCAGTGTGCTATTTGTTGGCTATATTGTTTAAGATTTGCCATATATGGAATGATGGGGGTGGTAGATGGGAGACGATGATGCCAAGCAAAAGTGTTTACTTTGGGCTGCATTAAGTTTGATGCAAGCTGGGGAGTTTTTTTTGATACATACATTTTTTTGCACCTTAAGTGACTGACCTGCAAACTTTACGCCTGCAGCTGTAATCTGGGGCAGGAGAGCTGTAAGATTAGAAATTGGCTCATTTATTGAGAGTCTAGCACAGCTCATTCTTAGCGATTCATGAAGCATTGCTGATAGCAGGTTATTGTATACTTTCTCAAACTGTTTGGGGTTGGTTTTTTTAAATAGATTTCTCCACAGAGTTTGACACTTAACATCTGTGTGAGATGAAAAGTTGAGCAGATGATCTGCCCAGCTGATTTTATGTCAGTCCGCAGTCCTACAGTTGTGCTCTTTCCTTTTTTGAAGCTCATACTTTGTGTGATAATTGCATAGGTACCTGAGAGTTTATTAAATTGATTCCCCCTCATCAGACTTAGAATTAACGTGGTAAATGTCTTCTGCTGTGACATCGAGCTCCTGGAGAAGCCCTATCCAACAGCAGGCAGAAATAAAGGCTGTGCTGGGGGGGGGTATCAGTCTTTGTTGGACCCCAGAGATCTCTCGGTAGTTTGTGAAATGATTCCCAATTTTCTGCTGCAGATTATTCACTTTCTGTTCTGTCTGAATGTTCCTTGGAGTCATAGTCCAGTGCCATTAATTATTTCTACAGCATCATGCTGTGTTTTGCTATTGCATCTGCAACTTCACATTAGGAAAATCCACCTATTTGTGTTTTATTTTTATTAGAGACTTTGCTCTCTGTTGTTATCTGCTAACAGAGAATAAAAAGCTCCGTCTGTTAGCAAAGCACTGCAGGTTCATGGGAAATCAGGGTGGAGGGGGTAGTTGAAAAACAGGATTTGAAAAATTCTGGGGTTTGTTCTTATACAACGAAAAAGCATGTGGGATAGCTTAGAAATCTGACACTTCCACCCTAATTTGGTTTACACTTTCAAGAATTTTTGCTTTGTAAATCTTCCTTTTAACATATGTTATGTTTTCCATCTGTCTTCTCAGATGTCGAAGATACAGAGAGAACCTAAATCTTTTATTTGGAAAACTCTCTTTAATAGAGATGTCTCAACAAATACTATCAAGTATTGTGTGGAACCATAGCGTGAATCAAAAGCAAACTGAAACTTCTATTATCACTGGTAATTTGTAATCATAACTCAGAATCTAAATCTCTTAACCTATACTCTTCAAAAGCTTTATTTCATCTTGCTTCTCTTTTCTCATTCACCACCATTGAGAAATGAGGTTCTTATTTGGAACATTGGATAAATACACTATCTTTGATCTGCAGAAACTTTATGTGTGTATTTTTATTTATATATGTGTAAGTCTGTGAAATAATCTCCTGCTTCTCTGAGGATCATCTTTAATGCTGTAGGAACTTCCTCAGGAACACAACGTTATCAAAAGGAATTGCTCTTTCTAGGGGCCAAGCCTCCTGGTCTCACAAAGAGACGTTATCTCATTGCTGCTGTTGGACATCTCCAAGGCAAACATTGGACCCAACCACTTTCTGTTGCACAGTGAGAAGGGAAATGGAATATTAAATTCCAACCCCTGTCTGTGTGTGTCACCCCTGAAGAGCACGAGCATCTTTCTCGCTCTGCCCAACTTCACCGCGGCCAGTACTTTGATAGCTGCTTTAGAGGGTGGTGTTGATGACATCACTTCTGTGTCATCCTCTGTGTAGTTTCATCTAATGGAGCAAAGAAACATGGAAATTACCAAGAGACTTGAATTCAGTAAGTACTGAATGTAAATCTGGTTTGTAGTACCTGTGAAGTTTTTCCTAACGTTCATAAACTCCTTTAAGGAAAGTATTAATGAGAATGATTCAGAACTGCCTCATCTCACTGAAATAAATGCTTTAAAGTGAAATAGGTTTGCAAGGGCATTGTTTTTCTGTATTCAGTCAGTTACGGTTGGAAGCTTTTTTTAGAGTGAAATTTATAAAAACCATTAGTTTCAAGACTGTGTTTGCTGTTGCTTCCTTATGCATGTTGAGTTTATTTTGTGTTGTGTGCTGTTGCCCGGCTGAATTCGAGATGCCAAGCAAATGACCCTTCACATTTAATTTGGTATCAGAAATAATGAGGAAAAAGTGGCATTAAAACCAAGAGAACAGAAACCCCCTTTTTGCAGCTACTACACATCATAAAGGAGACACAAAACCTGCCTGTTTCCTAGACTAATCTTGTGTAACGCTTTTTGTTTGTTTCCTAATATTACTTCAAGTGTGTATTAATCATTGCTATTTCAGTCTTCGCAGAATAGGCCTGTTCTGTGCTTCTGTTACAGAAGGTGCATAAAGGTGTTGGAAGCAGCCTGAGGTAGAAGGCAACGCTGAGCCTGGACTTCTCCCAATCAGTGCTGTCACTCGTTGCAGGGAGGATGGAGGACTGAACTAGTTAAGATCTGAAACACCTTGTGTAGACCCCTGTATTTAAATAAGAAGTCCATGGCCAGAGAACATGGCGGTTGGAGTTTGTTTGTCGAGATAATTCATGTCTTTGGGCATTATCTGCTGATTTTTTTTCCCAGATGTGCAGTGAGCGTGGCACAGCCCGAAAGGGAAGCAGTGGGTCTGTCTGTTGTGTGAGGTAACTGAAGACATTGGCATGCAAACACTCTGTTTTGGTACAAACTGTGCATTTTGTGCTGCCTTAAGCAGATGCCCACTATTAATTACCAGATTCTCAGTTGATTCCTCTTTAAAGGGTCATCCCAAACTGAAATTTCGTTAGCTGTTAAAATAGGGCAACAGAAAAGATGTGTGTGCTTGTGATAGGACGAGGAGGGGATCTTGCTTCTGTTAACATGCTCCAGGAACCCTAAAATATTTAATCTTCATCAGGTTGGTCTTGTGACCAAGAACCTGATGTTACCAGTGCCTCCTGGTTGCCTCCTTTTCTTTTTGTCCAGATCTCTGTTCTTATGGCAAAGTAAATCACTGAGGCCTTTTGCTCAGTAAGTGTGTGTAGCCTGGTTGCCATGTGGGATGGGACACTAGTCATCTCTGTGCTGTTGAAGCTTCTGGGTAGGATTTAAAGTTACTCCCAAGAACAATAGTGTCAATAGTGAAGACACCTTGGGAAAGATTGAAGAGGAAGAATGGTTGTGGAGAGGCTCTGCAAGAGCAGAGAAAAGCAAAGTCGATCCATCATTTGCCATCTGATGCTTCCTAGGACAGACCAGAGTGAGTGCTCTTGTTGGGCTGCTTCTGCCACATGTTTTGGGGGTTATTTTGGGTTTTTTCCCCCCTCTGGCATCTCTAAGAGGCTAGCCTATTACCTGAATGCATTTTTCATATTTATGTATATTAACTTTGGTACCAGATGCATTTTGGGTTCCCTTATGTACTACTTTGTTTTTAATAGTGAAACCATTCAAGCATTCTGTAATTATTTTTTTTAACTTCTTTTTTGTTTAATGGAAAAGTAGTACAAGTAGACCTGAAAACAGTGGTTATTTGAAAAGAAGCGTGTATTTTAAGTTATTTTGAGTTTTTCTGGAGCTTCAACACACTGTGTTTTTGTTATGAACACGGGAAAGGAGAGATCACGGAGACAATTTGGGTAAGTACAGTAGAGAGAAACCTGAGGTTATGACGTTGTGATACACAACGTGCACGTGGAAAGAGAGGCTGGGACCTCAACTTGGAATAATCAAGGAAGGATCTCAGTTTGTACCATTCTCTTTTCAGGGAGGTGAGAAAGAACCCAGGGGGTGAACAGTTGGTCTTTCCTGTGTCAGGTAGTTGCTATTGCACACGTTAGTTGTGGTATATATATAGAGATACGTTAATTTTCCCCTTCCTGACTTGTAGGGCTGGTGTCAGGAGCATTTTTAAAATGGAATCAATAATACTGGTAGTATTGCAGTGGAGGTTAGAAAAGAACTGATTCTTTTTCATTAGCATCTTGATTTGTTTGCTCTGTGTAATGAGCTTCAGTTTTGAAAAGTCACTTCGTTGCTGAAGCCTTACATAAATGAATTGGGGGAGATTTTAGGAACTTGAAGCTACTTTGACTTTGGATTAACTAGATTCTAAGCAGCTAGTGTCCCTTTTAGTTATGGGGATGCACAAGGTGAATCTAATGTAATTGATTTTAGGAGCTGTGTTGCTGTTTAGTTGCATGTCTGTGCCCTGAATGGTATTCATCTTCCAGAGAATCATGCTTTGCCAGGAAAAAAAGTTGCAAAGGAAGTGTGGTAGAATGAATGCCTCCCTCTGAGTCTCCCAATCCCAAAAATCCCAGCCACAGGAAAGCAAGAGAAGCCAAGTGTTGCCCCCATTTCCAAGAAAGGGGAAAAGGGCTACCCAGGTGACTGCGGAGGAGTCAGCCTCCTTCCATTGCTGGGATGATCCTGGAGAAGCTGGAGTGAGTTTGGTGAAGGGCTACCAAGGGAGTCAGGGGGCTGGGGCACTTCCCTTTGAGAAGGGTCTGAGGGGCTGGGTCCAGACCTCCTGATGTCCCTTCCATCCTCAGCAGCTGCATGTCTGTGAGCCAGAGAGCACTGTGATAGTTATTGGAATGAGTTTCCTAGAGGCAGGTGCCTGGAATGCCTAAAGATGAGTCTTGTGTCTGTGTATTGATAGATTTGAATTTTGACCAGTGCACTGACTTAGGAACGAGCAAACCAAACTGTATATTATTTTTTTCCATCCCAAATACAAGTAGTTCAAAAGATCAGGCAGAAAGAAATTTAAATATCCAAATCTGTTATTACACAGGCCGTAATTTGTTGGGACTTACCCAGATGCTTATGATTTGATCTCTCGTTTCCCTCCCTCACCCTCCTCCTCCCAGTCTTTAGGGTCTCCTTGGCCCAGTCAGGTCCCAAACTGGTTGTTAAACATCATGTTGTGAAAAAGTGACGTGAATGTTCTTCTGAAATCCAAGGTCAGATGCACGTCAGGCCGCGGTCTTTCTGCCTGTCTCGTTAGCTTAAGATGCTAATGTAAAGTTTCCTTACTGGAAATCTTAATTTTTTTTTTCTATGAACGTGTTGTTTAATTGCTCTAAATGCGCTAATTGTCTTTTTATGAAACGATGAACTATAGAATCCTCAAACCTGGAAAGGAGGTTGGAGTGGATGCAGTAATTGCTGCAAACAGTCTGGCTATTGACTTAGGTTACCTGACATTGGATTTTAGGGAATGGCTGGAGCTCGGAACTGTTGAGGCTTTGTCTGCTGGGGTCTGGCATGATTGAAAGAAGCTTTACAAAACAAAATTGGGTTCACTGAAATGTAACAGCCATGTTGGCATGAAAGAAAGGCCGGGTGAAAATAACTGCTTGTGTACTGGGACTGCAGTGGGACTACGGCGCCCGCTCCGTGGATGGGCAGTCGAAGTTTGGGACAGGAAAACTCTCAGTCATGTTTCAAGTGGAGACTATGCTGTTTAAAAAAAAAAAAAAACAACAAAACAAAGAAAAAGGAATTGAATTTGATAGTTCTCGTCCTGCTTGCTGTGTAATAAATTGCACCTTAGGATGTTTGTCACCTCTCCAGACCAAGATGAAGGGAAATAAATGGCAATATTGAAGCAAGTTAATCGATTGAATATGTATATTAAGAAAGAGTCTCCTGATAACAGTTGCAAGTATGAAATGCAGATGAAAATGTTCTGCCTGAGAATGCAGCACTTTTTTTTTTTTTCCTTCTGAGAAGGCTTAGAAGGAAACAGAACATCTTTTTTTATTCTTGTTGCTGAAAGTGTTGTCCAGGAAGGCAGAAAACTGTGACATTTAAGCTCATAAAACTGAAATTAAGAGAGAATGTGTCTCAAGCGTGGTTATCTTCTACGTGTGAAAATAGCTCCTCAAAGTATGCAAAATTCTCAACTTGGAAGAGGAGCCCTTTGGAAGGAGTGGGGGTGTTGGAGCTGCTTTTCCATCCCATCCGAAAGACACCTTACCTGGTTTTTGGTGCTCTGCTGTTAAGAGGCCGTTTGGTTTATATAAGGGAGACAATGAAAGGTGTGAGGTTTAGGGTTGGAAGTGCCACGGGAGAGCCCAGAGGCTGCGAGGAGGGTCTCCCCAGCCTTAGTCAGCTCTGCTGCTTCCTCTGCTCTGCAACCGCACGGACACGCAGGATCAGTTAAATCTGGTCTCTCTGAAAATCAAGACCCCCTTTTCTGTGCTGCTGCGTGTAAGGAGGGGTTTTGAGAGCAGGTATAAAGCTCAGGAATTGAAAAGGGACTCCTCAGCATAGGTGTTTTTTGAGCATTGCTTCGGATGACTGTGTGTAATGGGAAAAGCATCTCTCCATTTTTATTTTTTTTTAAAAGACTCAGTAGCTGCTGTTGACTTTGAGAATTAGTTCAAGTGTTGAGAATGGGATCAATTATGTTCTTGTTGTGAGGGTGAAGGGACTGAGGTTACTTTTCATTTTGCTACCAAAAACCAGGCCGCATTCTTATTATATTATATATAATAAATATATTATTTTTTTTTAATTTTTTATAACTGCCCAAACCAATATCTTATCTTTATGGATTTGTTGCAGACATGCTCAAGTAGACTTCTGTTTTCTGTTGTATTTTATAGCTGTTGTAAAATGTGTCTTGTGTTGATGTTTTTAACGTACACAACTCTAATTAAAATATAAAAGCAGGAAGATTAATCGTTGCCTGACCATTTATATGTTTTGTGATTATTTTTTTTTACACAGCTGCTGTGTTAAGCTGTTTACCTGCTTTTTATTTTCCTGCTGGCAGAGCTGTAAACTGTCTGTGTCTAACCTTAACGTATAGCCTTCTTACAGGAGCTCAAGAGTGGTGGATTATTTTAGGTTTTAAGAGGCAGTATTCCCAAATGCTTTCTTCCCTCTTTTTGTAAACTGCAAAAACATTTCCAGTCCTTGGCTTTGGCAAGCCTGTTAGGAGTCCAGCCAGCCCAACAAAAACATCTGAGCGCTTATACTCCCGATGTCCCATTTTGAAACACAACTGGAAAAAAATCCTCTTTTTAAGCAATGTCTCCCCCCTCCACGTTTTGTCACTTCTCTGCCCCTGGCCCCACGTGTGCACACACAAATACACGCTTTTTGCTCATGAGATATTAACAATTTGAGTGCAGAAGTTTGGAAGGATACTGTTCGTGGGGGTTTAAAAAAGTTGTCTATGAAGTGTTGTAAACCTCAAACTTCCCAGTGAGCTCGGGGTGACTCTGGTGAAGCTTCAGCTGTGGCCCCCGTGTCACCACCCTTGATGACAAGCGGGCAGATGGCTTTGGTGGCCTCTGGGCTGCAGTTACCATGAAAGGGGCTGTGCTGCAGGGGCCAGGGCACGGGGGACCTACTTGTTTCTGGCCAAACTTCTGGGACTTGGTGCTGAAAACGAGCCTCAGGGCTTTCATCATAGGGAGGTTGGATGGATGGAAGACCAAAAATAGTGAAATTTTGGGAGAAGGAAAGTAGAACCAAAATATATAAAGCAAGAGCCACAAATTGCAGCATAGTGAGTGTCCAGTGGTTGTGTGGAAAAGGGAAGGAGAGGTGAAGCCTTTGCCAGAAGGAATGTAGTTGAAGGTACGCTAGGAATTTCTGTAAAAGACAAGCTGAAAAGGTGAACTAAACAGCTGAAGGGAAAGGCAGCAAATAACAGAGAAATTAAGAATACTTTAATGAACCTAGCTAACGAGAATGTTAGTTTGTTACTCCCCTGCTTGAAAGAGAATGGGAGATCTGTTCCTGAGCTGTGGTGTATTTTGTCGCGGTCAACGTCGTGCAAACCTGGAAGGATTCTTTATTGTCTTCAGTAGGTAATGATGGCAAGATGTAGGGCCCTAAAGGACATGTGCTCCGAGGGCCCCAAAACAGGCAGAATTAAACATTTTTGTATATGTTTACTGTGACTGTTTACATAATTTGCCGGTCGTTGCAGCACATTTGAAAATTTGTATTCCTTTTTCCTCAGTTAGGGTGCATTGAAAATTGGAATGCTGCTGAAAGGCATTGTATTGAAGCGTAGTGAGATGTGACAGGAATGCACCTTGGCTTTGGGATCCAGGTTACCTGCTCTTTGGGTTTTGTCCATTCTTTTTGAGGCAGTTAGTGTGCTCCAGGCTGTCACTTGTTGGACGATCTTATGCCACGTTTGCAACCTGAATCTTGCACCAACTTTCAGTGGTCGAATAGTGAATTAAACTCTAAAACAATGAAGCTTTTGGGATGCTCTTCTTTTGAAAAGAATTTATGTTTGCTTTTAACCTGGAAAAAAAAAGGGTTGGTTTGTTGTTCACTGAGGGATTAGGGTTTCTCAGGGCTGGCTTTGGGGGGGACACTAAATAAAGTTTTCATAGATTTCTGTTACATTACAGTAAAAAGTGGTTGGTTTAGATCACATCCTTGGACTGGAAAACTTTTCTGACATGTGCTACATGTTTGAATTCATCAGCTGCTGAATTCAGGCTGCTGATGAATTGAGGCCACTCTGCTTACATGCTTATTAATATTTATGCCTTCAAATATATAACTTCTAGTTTCACAGGGAAGTACCTATATACAGTCAAGTTACGTTCTATTTCTGGTTACATACCAAAATAACACTGTTACACAGATACTGCTTATGATGTGCTATATAATATTTTAGTGAACCTGAGTTGCTCCTTTTGAAAAAAAAAACACAATTAAAAAAACCCACCACTCTTTATCATTCTGAATGTTCCAGCCAGGCAGAGCAGTTCCTACAAGTGGCTTAATGAAGATTTGATTGATTTATTTTGCTCATCTGGAGAGCGTGTGGATTACCTTTGTCAATATTGGGCACGATAAACGAGGGCTGGGCACTTAGAGAGCAATTGGAATCGTTTGAGCCGTTCAGAGATCGAGATGTGACTTGATTTGAGAGGCATTAGGAGGAGAAAATGCTGAGTGTCTTTCGGGATCTTCTAAGGTAGTGGATTATTGTACAAATCGAGGACTAGAAAGTGATATTGAACATGTTTCTATGTGAGATTGGGATCAAACTACTGAATAAGGAGTTGTCTTTTGATGGAGCTTCCGAGCCTCGCTGGAAGACGCTCTTTGGGCATGCGCAAGCATAAATTACAGGCTTGGGGTAGGATTGCTGGGTGAAATGCAGTGACTTGGGATTAAAGCCAAGGAGGTTGGAGAAGGTGATGTAATCACTCTTTTGGGACGGTAAGTCAATAGCAAAAAAAAAAAAAAAAGTCTCTTGATATTCCACTGCCGTCTTTTAGCCAAAACAAGAGAACTTAAGGAGTCAGATTGTCATATTCATGCCACCTTAGTTTCTGAAGATTTGTTTTTGCCAAATATCTTGCAAAAAAACTACTTAGTGGCCAGTGCTGTGCCCTGCGTGGTTGTGTGTCCACAGTGTGTACCAACAACTGTGCTCTCTAAAAGGCTCTGGAGTTCGTGTCGCGGGGACCGCTCGCTCACTTGCTGATGCTATGGAGTCTTGGGTAAAGATGTACTTTAATCATGTTGTTGTTTAGGACTAGTACAAAGTAATGTGGATAAGTATTTTAGTTACTTGTTTGCCGTGGTTTTTTTTTTCACCTGTGTTTCTGTTTTAACTTGCAGATTTTGGCTCTTTGTTCGACTTGGAAAATGATCTTCCCGATGAGCTGATCCCCAATGGCGAGTTGGGCCTTTTAAACAGCAGTGGGAACCTTGTTTCAGATGCAGCTTCCAAACACAAACAGCTTTCTGAACTTCTGAGGGGAGGCAGTGGCTCTTCCTTAAACCCAGGAATTGGAAATGTGAACTCCAACAGCCCTGTGCAGCAGGGAGTTGGCAGCCAAGTTCAAGGGCAGCCGAACAGCGCTAATATCGGAAATCTGGGTGCTATGGGTAAGAGCCCTTTAAACCAGGGAGACTCTGCTGCTTCAGGCCTGGCAAAGCAAGCAGCCAGCACCTCTGGACCTACCACACCGGCGTCCCAAACTCTGAACTCTCAAGCACAAAAACAAGTGGGGATGGTGACGAGCAGCCCTGCAACATCACAGACTGGACCTGGGATATGTATGAATACTAATTTCAGTCAGACACACCAGAGCCTTCTCAACAGTAATTCTGGTCACAGTTTAATGAACCAGCCTCAGCAAGGACAAGGGCAGGTAATGAATGGATCTCTTGGGGCAGCTGGAAGAGGAAGGGGAGCAGGAATGCAATATTCTGCCCCTGCCATGCAGGGGAATGCAGGCAGTGTGCTGGCAGAGACTTTAACCCAAGTATCTCCACAGATGGCTGGTCACACCGGGCTGAACACAGCACAGACAGGAGCAATGACTAAAGTATGTACATATCATTTCTTATATTCTATTTGTTGTGCTTGTTTTTTCTCCATACAGGTGTTTAGAAAATGTAGTAGATTCTTCCCTGAACAAAACTAAAGAATGTACTTTCTGGAGTCTGTAGTTACCTGCTTCAGTCACCAGCGATACCATGAAAGCAAGATAATTGAAACAGTATTTCTCATGTAATCAGGAATGAAAGCACTTGTTGAAAAATGGATCCTTAAAGTGAAAAGTTGGCTAGGATCTTAGCAGGGTGAATTAGAAAAGAGTAGCATAATCCTGCAAAAAGGAAGCAGATGATTCCTTCTGTTCAGGATCTGACTTTAGCTGCCAGACAACAATATCTTCTAAAGCAGTGTGAAAACTGTTAGAGGAAGATCTGTAGGTTGAAGGGAGAGGGGTAGCAATTGGTCCTCTCCTCAAGGACCACTGTCAACAGCTGGGCAGGAAATGTTTTCCAAATATAAAGGAACTGATCTGAAAACCTCAAATCTCACCTACGTTGCCAAGCTAATGCAAACTCTGGAATAGGGAAGGGCAGTGTCTGGGCAAGAAGTCTTAATTCAGTGGCCATTGGAGATCAGGACAAGGGAAAATATACACCTAGAAGTGTTGGCCGGTGTCCTGGGCACTGCTCTGGTCCCTGCTTGATATAGTCATTGCTTTTTAGTTCTTCATTTTCCAGGTGTGAGCTTACAGAAGTGTTGTGATTGCTGCTCCTCCTGTCTTTCCTTTGGCCAGCAGTGCCTCATCTCTGCTCTGTGGTGCTTTGGTACAAATCCTTCCTGAAATCTGGCTGGCAAACCCACCGTGTTCTGATAGGAAAAAGATAATTTATTTTTTTTCTCTCGGATACTTTATCTATTCATGCATCACTAATCATTATTGTTGTAGCTTATTAACACATAAGTGTTAATTCAGTGATCTGTTAGGAATCATGGGGAGAAAATTGCATTGCCTGATATAAAAATGTCATCTTCTCTAAGAAATGTTGACATCATTGTTGAGTACTGTATAGTTAATTGCAATTTTTTAGAAAACAAAAGAAATACTCTCTTTGCAGTGAAGAGGATCCCTTTGCTTAAGGCCGAGATGTTTATGGTCTGAGGATAGGTCATAGCATGTGAAAGTGGATATAGCTGTCTCCAGCCTCCAAACGGAGCAAATTGGTCTGCACAGAAAGAAAATCAACTTATCTTTCATTTGTTTTTTCTTTGAAATTTGTGGAAAGAGTGACAAGATCTGATGAGCTGGCTTATTTCTATAAACTTAAGGCTGTCAAGGTTCTTAAGAGTAGATTTTTCATAGCTGCTATGTAGTTATGTGGTGAAACTGCTAATTTTCTATGGGGACTAACTCAAGTAGAATTACCCCAAAGGGACTTGACAAAGATCTTCCTCTGGTGGAGTATGCATGAACTTGTGATATCTTGGTTTATTTTAAACAACCCCACCCCTGGTAAGGAATAGGCCAGCACTCAGACAATCTCCATTTTTCAAGGGCTTCAGTCTTGGCCTGCAAATGCAGTTCTCCAGCTTGGGATGGAGACCTGGATTTTCTCAGCGTATGTTCAAGAAGTAAAGTAAAAGTTAATTTGGACAAGGAGTATGTTGCAAAAGAACAGTGGAACCATCCCTGTTATACAGATCTTTAGGTAGTCCTTGTCAGTGATGCTTTCCAAAAAAATATTAATAGAGCAAAATTAGTGCTTCTGGAAGTCCTTAGACACAAAGTTGTTTGTAGAAGCTGAAAAGCAAGGACCATTTAGTGACAGTAATAAAATGGTGTCTCTGTGAAGGTGCTAGCACTTTAGAGAAAACAGTTCTAAAAACTTGACAAACTTGAAAAAAAAAAGAAAATTTAGTGTTTTTGAGGGCTTTGTCTCATGCTGAACAAGAGCATTGCATGTTGGTTTTTAGTTTGGGCGTTTTTGTTTGTTTTGGGGTGGTTTTTTTTAAGTTTTTCATTGTCCTAATTTTCTCTTTGTAAAAAAAGAGCAAGTGAGCCCAATATTTTGTTTCCATTTTGGAAAAAATTCCTTCCTCCCTCATTTTTCTCCTGACAAGAAGAAGCATTCTCCTTTTTTGCCCTTCTCTTCAATAGGCATTTAGGGATTGGCGTCCTCTTCCAGTCTCTTCTCACTTCCAGTTTCGTGTCCTAATGGGATTATCAGCCATCTTTGTGTATTAGCTTTTTCTCTTCTTGATGCTCCAGTTGCGATGAAAGTTTTTAAGAAAAATAAAGAAACGTTTCAGTGAGTTTCTGTTCTTTTGAAACTGCAGTTTCTGCTGAAGGATGATGTGGGTTAGTTTGATTTTTTTTCCCCTCCTGTTCCCTTAAAGCAACTTACAGACTAAATTTTAAGATTAAATGGCTTAAAATGTAGCTGCTATCAGGCTTGAAGAGCTGCATCAAGGCTGGAAGCAACATTTCTAACATCTCGAGGCAGTGACTGTAGCACTGTATCCTAAGGGAAGGAAGGAGGTGTGAAATAGAAATGCAGGAAAAAAAAATCGAGAAGAACTTTGTAAACCAAGATTTCCTCATTATGTTTAAAATAAGTGATGTGTGATAAATCAGTTAAATCACTGATTTAACCTCATTCAAGTATCTCTTTTTCTCAATGCGGTGTGTAGGCAATCATGACCCTTTATGGTTTGGGACTGGTTTTGTTGGGCAAGACCTTGCTTCCTTAATGGTTTGTTCTAATCCTTTTTTAGTAAATGACTGATCAAGGAAAGTCCATCGCTTTTTCTGGTTTTATTTCTTGTGTATGTTTTTGTAAGCATTCTTACTAGTAAGAGGAAAAAAAAAAGATAGTCTGATCCTTTCACCTGCTCTCAGAAATAACTGGGATTTGTTTCATCTGGAGCATCATAAACCAATATTGTTAATTTTGAGCTGGACTTGCCATTATAGCAGCTTTTGAAAGAATGAACAGTGATCCAGAAATGAGCGTGGTGACTCAAACTCATAACTGTGCTCTTGCATAAGCTGGAAGTGGTGGATGAATCTTACCCCTAACTGATTGAAAAGAAATATAAAATAGTGATTCTCAGTGTCAGAGGGGCCTAAGGTGCTGACTTGATCAAGACAAATGTTTTTCCATTGGTAGGGAAAGATTAAAGAAAAATACTTCCTCAATCTATAGAGACATGAGCAAAGGATTTGGTAGATTTCATATGATCCTCCAGAAGAAGCAGCCAGTCACTACAAGTTAAAGAGTGGCTGTTAAAGCCATAGTTGTGTTTTCTTGGGAGTATATATTATGTTCTTGACAGACTAGAATATTTTTTGGAAATAGGGACTAGAGTATCCCCGAGGAGGTTTTGTGAATTTCAAGATACGACTGTAGCAAGGATTTGAATCCTTCATTGGCCATAGCTGTGCAGTTTGTGTGTTCGGATTTATTTTGAGGTCCTGCTTTGTGATTTTGACTTGTCTGAGATCCTCTGGAAACCTTTGAGGAAACCTCTCTTCTATGCCACTGTGTATGTATCTGCTCCCTTCTCTACCAGACCCCTTTCCTGTAACAATCCTGCTTGTACCTGTGGCATTGTGGCCCTGTTTTCTTGCATGACACTACAAAGATAATTTTCATTTGACTGAAGTTCTTGAAGAGATCTGCTTAAAAGAGGAAAATCAGAGGAAAATCTTGTGAAGTTCCCATTGATTTGGTATGGTTTTCAGACTACCTTTTTGTTTTCCCTTAAGAGTTTTGGAGAGTAATTCACCTATTTAGCACTTCTGCTCTTTCCCTTAAGACGTAGTAAAGTCCCATTGAGGTGAGTAGGTAGGATTCTTGAGTGTTGTCTTTTTCATGTGTTTCCAAGGTTTAATGCCTCCTTGTATAATCCTGTAAAAGGAATTGCATTTTCTTAGTAACTTCAGAGCCACACCTCTACAATATAGCTGTGCTGGTTCTCAGCAGCAGAAACTTGGGGAAAAAACCCCTTTTGTTTGTTGTGTGCGTGGCTGATGATCTGCAGAAACCATTGATTGTAACCTGTGAGTGAAACTGCATGTTATTGGGGCTTATTCTGAAGGGATTTTCTCTACAGGACTAGTTAAACCTGCACAAGGTTAGCTTTCTTTCTGAAAGATGCAGTTTAACATATTATTGGGCTCTCTGTTCCCAGTAAAAGGATGTAATTGTTTGGTCAGATATTAGTATGAATCTATAAAAACATCAGGAGAAAGTGGCTGTTTATTTTCATACCTAGTTATGATAATTACAGCATTATTGGGTAGGGGTGTTGTTTTTTTTTTTTTGTAAAATGCCTTTTCAAGATTGTAATTTTCAAAGTAACCTCATTCTACATATTTTGAAAACTCTAAAGGAAAATATTTGTATCGATAGAAAATAGAACCTGCCTGGCAGGGAGAAACTGATAGAAAAAGCTGTTCTGCCTGGCAGATCTTCCAATGGAGTATTTCAGGAAATGATCTGATAGTAATGAGTTTAGGTACAGAGTTCAAAGTGCTGTGTAAGAGTGATGAGTGTTCCTTGGGCATTTATGTATTTAACTGGAAGTTGGTACCAGTAGTAGGATTGGTGACAAAATCTTCCAGGTTGAAAATATCAATAACTGCAAAAATAGACTTAATATGTTAGATTTCTGTATATAAATTCAGAGCAATCTTTTCTTGTATCTGTATTGGGCTAATTAATTTGAATAGTGCATGGTTTCAACTTTGTTTTAGTCAAAATAGCCAAAATGTTGCAGTAGGAGAAATTTCAGATTAAAGAGGAGGAGAAACTCTTACCAGAAGTGAATTGAAGACAGCAAAATCTTTTTTTTTATGTCTACCAAGAGAATAACCAGTTGTCTCAGGTGTTGTTTTTTTGGTTTGTTTTTGTTTTTTTTATTGTTGAGCTATAAAAGAACTGAATTCTGTTATTTGCTGTTTCTGGGCTGGGTGTATATATAATATATATATATATATAGTGCCTCTGACAAGCACATTCACAGTTTCGCTCCCTGTAGTTGTTCACTGAGAGATGTTTTTGTGTTGGATGTTAATTTAATTTGAGTAAATTTAATAAGTGAACAAACAAATCTAAAGAGCAAGAATTCTGATTCTTCAGTTGTGTATGTAGGTGTGTTGCTCAAGTCAGTGTTTTTTTTGAGGAATCCGTACTAAGGAAAATTCGTGGTGAGAAAGAAATGAAGCAAACTATTTATTTAAGCAGATTCCCCAGTTGATATTGCAAAGTACCAGATTTAGATACGCTCGCTGATTGTGAATTAAGTCAGCTGAAGATGTTCTCATTCCTTTGCAGTTCTGTGTGTTTTAGCAAAACTGCTGGTGCTGTTTGTTTCTCTGGTGATTCTCAATCTGTCTGAATCTGCCTGAATTGCTTTAACATGACTTGCAGTTAATTTGCTTCTCATCCCTTAAGTTGTCCGAGGGAGGCTGCCAAGCTGCCTGTCTCCTGCAGACCGTGCCTCTGGCAATCACAAGTAGCCAGACCAACCTTCTTCCAAATAACTCTGCTTCCCAGTTTCAGGGGACTCTTAATAGTATTACAGGCTTGACCGTAGTCACTTGGTTTTCTGTTGAATAACTATCACCAAAACAACATTTTTTTTTAAATTTTTTTTTTTTACTGAGAAGAGACATATGTGCTCTTATAATAATACAAACAGAAGAAGGATATAAATACATGGAAACACGTAACAGAAAAACTCACTGGCTCGCAGTAAAATTTAAAATATCTGTAAGGCAGTTTTGTAGTTTTGTTTTGAAACATGACCGTGCAAAGTGGAACTCCACAGATGAGTTGACTCTGATACACTGAAGAGATTTGGTGACTTACAAAGCTTGCTTACCACAACTATTACTCCTGGCACCTGAAATTGAGTTGTTTCCTATTTCTAGTACATGAGTTAAATTTCATTTGCAGTTGTGCAATGTCATTGCAGATCTTTGGAGCGATAGTCACTTGGCTCCTATCAGCTGCTTAAGCAGGGATCTGGGTTCAGTTTGGCTCTAGCAAGGTAAATGCTGCAAGAAATGAACGAGACAGGTCCTGGGGCTTCCCCTCCTCCTGCTTCCAACTTATAAAGTCCCTCTCTGTTCACTTGCTGTGGTTTAGACAAAAATTGCAATGCTTGAGATCTCTTTTCAGAGCAGAATTGTGCCATTATCTTCTACTGTGGTAGCACAACACAAGCATTAAGGATTTTGTCATTAACTCTAAATCATATTGGTTACCATCTTTTAATTCTTCAATTTTTATTGCTTTATTTCGAAGTAGTGTATCTGAAAGAAGGATTTGGAAGTGAATCTAATGGATCCACTGGGTTTGATTTTGGGTTTGGTTTTTTTTTTTTGGAAGCCACAGATTAAAAGCAAGATTTCCAGTGTTACAGAGGCTTATTAAAAATACAAAATAAACTCAAAAGTCCTTACTAACAAATGTGACTGAAATTTTCTTTCTAGTTTTTAGGCTGTTTTCACGTACCGTCCTGCTGCTGTTTGTACTTTGGGGTGTTTTTTTAATACACAGGTAAAAAATAATTCGGATGTAGAGGAAAGAAAACCTGAAATGTTGGTGTGTAGAAGTTATGAAATGCCTGGTTACTTCAGTCAGAAGGAAATGTCTTTGTTGTAGTCATTTTCCTAATAGAGACCAATCATACCTATAGATACTATTTTATGGGAGCATTTCTGGTGACAAAACCTTTCAGCAAGTCTCAAAACTTCTCCTTACTTAAAAGATAAACTTAATATTGCACTTGAAAATGAGCTATGATTCTATCGGGAATCCTGTAATTGGAAGTACACACAGAAATGTGTCAGAACACCTGGTATTATGGTTTGAAAACTAAATGCTGGTGCTCTTTTTCCTTCCAAAAAAAAGGCAGTGCAGGAAACGTGGAAAATTACATATGGTATAATGTGCCAACCTACCCGAGGAATGGCTCTGGAGTGGAGAAGTAGCAAGGGGCAGTGATTTTCTGTCTGTGGCTGCCACAAGTGAAAGTACAAATGGGACAGGTTCTCCCCTCAGAAAAAAATACAACATTTTTATACATTTTATACAGAAAAAATACAACATGTCTAAAAGTTGCACTTTGGAATTTTGAACTCCCCTCATTTATCTGGGGGCTTGAAATTTCAATGCAAGAGGCTACTCAGAGCATGCCCAAGTCTACTTTGTAGCAAGCAGGCTATTTTTCACCTTTATTTAAAGATTAGATTTTAGAGTAGAAAGGATGTTTCATTACACACTTTCCCCTGTATCTCAAAAAAACATTCCGAATTCCTAGTAACACATTTGATAGTTTACTTTGCAGGGCCCACTACAAGTAATGGCAAAATATAATAGATGTTTTCCCTTATTTTGGTGGATGTTTGGAGGAAATGCCAGTTGTTTTTTGTTTGGAAGCCTAAGTCCATCTGTGTGGGTGGCATCGATAGCCAGTTTGTTCCACCTTTCCCCATCAACTGTGAATTGCACCCTCTCATTTCTCTCCCCACCCTCCTTCTTGCCACTACAGTAAAAAATATTTACTCCAGAAATTGCCCTGCCTGGGATGAGCTGTAGCATATTAAATTTATTGTTTGTGTTTTAACTGTTTATATGCAATCCCAGCAAAGGTTTTAATTCTAAGAGCACAAATACTTTGTAGAAGTGAGATTTGGATGAATGAGGACTTCAGCTGATTTTTGAACTCCTGGTACTGTAAGAATTCCCTCTAAGTAGCATCTGGAAATGTTAATACTTACATGATCTAAAGATGCTCAAGCCCTAGAGTGATGGTTGTATCCTTTGGGATGCTTATGTAGAAATCTGCTTTAGGTTTGCCAAAAAGAAGCTTAATGTGCCATAAAAGGGGTTCGGTAGTGCCTTTGGTTTAGAATGAATCATAATGAAAATACAGCACATTAAATATAGGAACCTCCTTGCCAAAATGTCTATGAAACAGACATTTGGAAGAGAGCAGTAAATAGATTATTTATCAGTCCCTGAGAGATGCTGCTGGTTTGGGGCAGAAAGGTTTTGTGTTTTCAGAGGGACTGCAGCATAATCTGCCCTGTCTGTGGGGTATTCTCTCCTTTTTTTTTCTTTTTTTTTTTTTTTTTTTTAAGGGGATTTTTAAAAACAAACAAAGAAAACAAGTGCCCTTTGAAACTTTTGGCAGATTGGCTAAATTAAATAATTGCCTTTACTATGGAAGGATCTTTGGACTCTGGAAGTAGAAAAGTGTTAGAACACCCCGAGTTGAAGGTGGGATTTCACTCTTGGAACGAGCTGTGTTTCTTTCCTGAGGCTAATGCTGGGCACCTTGGGTTAAAATACAATTTCTGAATAATACTGTGTGCAGGTTGCTTTAGTGATAAGTGTGTGTTTAGGCCTGTTTTCTTCACACTGTTCAATTTTTGTTCAAAGACAGCCATCATACCTTCTTTAAAAACCTGTTGAGAAGCCTCTTGATAGCTTCACCTGAATGAAATCTTCAAGCAGAGCATATTTCTACAGAAAGGCTGGAGATTTCAATGTAGCTCTTCACGTCAGTGTGGTGCTTCAAAACAAACATATTTGGCTCTTAAAGTTATTTAAAAATTATTTCAACAGTGTAAATTATTTATGTTTCTCCTTAGCTACTGTTAATGGCAGGCTATGGTATTTTTGCTAAGTGGTTGTTTTCAGCAAGCTATATTGATTTTATTTTTTTTTCTTTTAATGTAACCTCTAGTGTAAATTTGTTTCGTGTCTATTTGATTTCCCCCCTTCCCCGCTCTGGATTGAAATAGAATAATTACTTCTTTCAGAAGCACAATCTCTCCCTTCAGTGTGGCTGCTTTTCCTTTAGGATTCGTGTCTGCCAAGGAAAGGACATACTGGAAAGAAAGAAACTAGAGTCCTTCTTTTCACTATATTTTTGAGATGCCTTCCCTGTTGCTGTTTCTCTGTAGAACTTTTCCCCCACCTCTTGTAATGTGTCTTCTGGGAGAAAAATGGGAAAGAATCTCTTAAAATAGTGCTACTGTTTTTCTTACCAACCCAGTTTATTCCTTATAATACTAAATTTTTGGAGCATGACGTGCTCTCCTTTTACCTGGCTATCTCTGGCCAACTCTAGGAGCCTCAGGACTGCTGAGGTGCTGGCAGACACATCTGTAAATTATTTTGTGGCTTGTTGGGTCATCTCAGGAGGCTCCTATCTAGATACAGAGAGTAAAGGAAGAAGCACAGACTGTGTTGAGATTTGCTTTTGGTTTAGAAACCTGCATTTAGCTTAATGGTGATGAAGTATAGCAATTGGGGGAGGACAGGGATATTCGAGTGTCTTTCAATACTCTTTTTAAGTCTTTTGTTCAATTACTGTTTGTCTCCAAACTAGATTTTCTTGATGCAATAAACCTTTGAAACATCTTTAGTTAATCGTGCGGTTCGGGTTAACTTTCTGTTCTTACAGAGGAAGAATAGTTCTTGTTTATCTGAAGAAAGCAACTTTTTCTGCTTGGCACTCGTAGAAGCTCTTGAAGCAATTGGAACACATTGATCAGTTGTGGCTAATTATCCATTAGAGCTTTGAAGTTTTTATTTGCAGAGGTTACACTCATTTCAGAGTAAGCCTTCTGAGCTTTATTTTTGATTTGTAAGTATAACAATGATGCTTAGTGCAGAAATGACTTTGATTCTTCCTGTAGTATATTCCGTTGTATCAGCCCTCAGGCTTGTGCAGAATTTTGGAGACATTTTCTTTCTTTTTTCCCCTGGAAAGGGTTAATCTCTAGTTAAATGTATTACAAGAGTTTGTTCTCTATATATTCAGTCGCTTGTAAAGAGCATTTTCCCATGAATTTCTTTCTTCTGTATTTCAGTAATTATGTGGAAACGTTTGTACATTTTCTTAAGTGGTCTTGTTACCTTGGAATTACTTAAATTTGTCTTTGACCTCCGTGAAGTACTTGGAAGAGGTTTTCACATCTTATTACAAGTGGTAATAAAACACCTGCCTCCCTCTTAATGGGATTTTAAAAATTTTATTTCTAGCTTTACACAATCTTTCCTCCTGTAATAAAGGATGAAGTAAATTGCAATTATTCTTAGGCATTTGAGTGTTTTCCTTTGAGTTAGTTTACTACTGAAGAGCCAGGCGCTGGAAATGCTTCATGAACCTGTTGGGGTGGGCTTTTGTTAGAGCAGTGAGATGAAAGAGGTGGGAGAGTGGAGATTTCGGCACAAGACAGGCTTCCTCTGAATGCTGCTAACCAGATCAGCATTTAATTCTCAAAACTGATTCTTGAAATGTTAGGTTTTTAAGGTATTCTTGTTACTCACTGATTTAAAAAGTGATTATTTTTAAATTAGGGGGTTTTTTTGTCAAGTTGCCCAATCTGCAGATTGGTTTAGGTGAGGAGCTCTCACCTCTGCTGTGATAATGGGATTGCCACCCTTCTCGCACTGAAACTGAATTCACTTTTTTTTTTTTTGGTAACACCACTGGCTTTCTGCCACAAAATGATTAATCTTTTCCTTGCTTCTCCATCTGTCCCTCTGGCATATACATACCGAGCACCATGGTGACTTTCTTTTGGAACACGTTACTATAGGATGAAATAGTAATTAGTGGAAACTTAACTTTTTTTTTTTGTCAGTAAACAGATAGAAGATGATGCCAACATAGTAAAGAAAGCCTGTCTTTTCCCACTTTACAAATGAACATAAATTCCCAATGGACCTGTCTTTTATGCTTCTCTGAGAGCCTTCATCGCTCAGGTGGACCTTGCTTCACGTCAGAGATTTGTATTTCATACCAGAGGGAGATAAGAGTCCAAAGTGCAAAGTCCTCACCGTGTGCCTGGTTGGAGAAGCTGCTCTTTTGTACTGAGCATGGGTCCGAGTGGTGGCAACGGCACCCGAGGGGGGGGTCACTCCGGGTGGTTGGTCCCAGATGACAATAGCTCTGGAAGGTGTGTGTGGTAACACCACCGGGAAGCAGTGGTGAAGTGGTGCAGATGGCAGAGCACAGGTCTCTGTCTCTTGTTGAGTTACCACGCTGGAAAGCAGAAATAAGCCTTTTGAAAGCAGTTCTGTCCCCTTTCACTGCTAATTACTTGCAGTATTAAAAGCAGCTCAATTGTCCATTGGTCTGAATTTCTGACGTTCCTCTGTTACTTAGATCTACTCTTGCACTCGCAGTACTTTGTACACTTGAATTGATGACTCCCCAGCATCTGAGAAACATGACTGCTCAATTTCCTTGACTTGAGAGAAAAAAAAATCAAAAGGAAAAAGGTTAAAATTCTCTAAGCCAAGCAAGGTGGCATGCTTCTTGTTAGCAAAGACATTTCAATGGATGGAAAGAGAGGAGAGGGACAAAATACTGAGCTTTTTAACCAAGTTGTATGTTGAAAGCCTGGAATTGAAGTAGGTCTAGTAATTTGACAGGGCATTTGAAGGTTTAGGCCAATAATAGAGTATTAAGTTGGCTGGTTTTGATGAGGCCCATAGAAGAGGAAACTAAAGATTTGTGTCTTGGTGGCAGCAAGTACAGAAGAAGTTTTGAATCATTCCTGTCCTGTAGCGACTTACTACAGTGATAGCTTGGAGACAGGAGCAGTAAACCATTTCTGTATATTATATATGTTATATACCATTCATATTTCTCTATACCAAATCATTCTGTTGATGCGAACCCAAAGGAGGCTTCTTGGACCTGTGGGTCATAGTGGGAAGTGCAGTATTTCCATTTCATGCCAGTTTGCTCTTTTTATTGGGGGGGGGGTTAGGGAAAAGGGATAGAGAAGTGTCCCCAACATGTCGATGATGTCATGGGGGATTTTGTGTGAAGCATGTGAGATGCTGAGTAGCAGTGGCTCTAGAAAGGTTAGATTATTTCTGTTGCTCTGTCAACCTATGGCTACTGTTTATGGTATAACTCTAAAAGTTACAGCTCAGCCATTCAGAAAAGTGAATTTTGAAAGGAGGAACTAGTTACTGTCTCCTCAGCATTCGGTATGTTATTTCACACTAGGTTGCTTCAGTGGTACAACAGGAGGAAGGAGGGGGAATGTCCTTCATTGCAAATACAAGGGATGTAGAAGAAAGCAGTAGTGAGTGACAAATATTTCTTAGTAGAGCATCGTGTACTGTTGGGCAGGCAAGCTCTCACGTATGCAAGTCTTCAACACCTCTGGTAATTTGTGAAGATCTGGCCTTTTATCAAAGCAGATCATATCTAGTATGTCTCTGCTTAATTGACATGCACGTTCTGTTCTCTGAAATAATTTAAACTATTAATCTGGGGCTTACAGTTAAATTGATTTTAGCTTTTGTACCATAGATTTTGGTTCAGAATAACAAAAGGATAGCGGTGGCTCACTGAAAGGCTGTCTTTAAATCTTCCTCCTATCAGAGTTCTGTCAGATTCCGAGGTATGGGAACAGTTTGGTGGGAAAAAAGGCTCTGCCCTTCCTCTTTTTCTGTTGTCAAAACAGACCTGAGAGTGCCATAAGCCATAGCTTGGCTGTGTGGCCTCACTCACAGGGCTGCTCTGGAGGCTGCCCTTCTTCACCGCATCCCTCCCCAAGGGTCTTCTAAGCCATTTCCCATTGTGCTTTCAGCTCCCTCCCGTGTCCTCAGATAATGTCCCCGAGGTGCTGACAGGACAGGGCTGGCAGTAACGGGGGCTGGTGGGGGAATGGCAGGAGCCTTTGTGCCTTTTCTTCCTGGAGATGTTAATCCCAGTGTCATAATCTGCCCTTCTGTCTCTCTACTCAGCAATCTTAGGAATTTAATTATCTGTGAGAGCTTTAACAACAACACAGAAAAAAAAAAAGAAAAAAAGGTCAAATTGACCAATGATTTCCAAAGTGATTAGAGAAAAATTGATTTGAGGAGATGGGACAGTGATTGTGACAGCCATTGCTCAAGCCCTGTTTCCTTAGGATACCTACCCAGCACCACAACTGGTTTTGTGATTTTTGTGATCCTGCAATCAGTGTCCGTCTGAAGGGACAATTTAATTGCTGCTGGATTGAGTGAATGAATGAATTTCTGCCTTGCAACCCACCCTGTCTCCAGTCTCGTGTCGTTAGGAGAGCAATCAGCTGAAGTTGCTCTGAGCCACGCTCAGTCTAACATGGTTCCACAACACGGTAATTTGATGCAGATTTTGGCTCCTGTTCTGCACCTCTGCTTGCCTGGACTTTGAGACTTGTCTCTGGGTTTGGTTAATGGCCTTGGCAGCTTGGTCAGGGTCTTAGATCATTTTTGTTTCCTGAGATAACTTTTCCTTCTCACCTTTCTGTG
>BJBW01016104.1:15563-61432 GCA_004320125.1 Scolopax mira
AAACCCACTGAGTAATTTAAAAATGGAGAAAAAAATGTTTAGAAGTGAATGCCGTATTTAGAGAAATAGAAATTTGTAAGAGATTTTAAAGGATAATAAAGGCAAATAATTTCTGAATTTGAGCAAATGAAGTACTTCAGGTGGTGGCACATGTATCTAAATGTCTGTCTGCACGTCCCACCTGGCTGTGCTGAGACTCCTGGTACTGGATGTCTGCAGGTTGATCACACAGGGCTATCTCTGCTGCTTCAAAAAGGGGGAGGCGATTAATTACCCACCTCCTCCAATCAAGCTCACTACCTTCAAACTTTTAAACACCTAGACCCGCCTGCATGGGGCATTACTAAAAAGACTCAATTTTGGTGCCCAGAGCAGAGGTGTGAAGAAAGCCCCTGGAAATCTCCAACGAAGGCTTCCCCCAGAGCCCAGAGCTCCCTGAACAGCCTCCATGACCCTCCGAACTCCCTCAAAAATCCACTCGCGGGTGAATAATAGAACACAAGGAGCTGGACAACTGGTCTCCTCCTGGTCTCAGGAGGGTTCCCACCACCAGCCTGCCATGCCATGGGGAGGAAGGCTGGTTTTTCAGCTTTGCCATGGGGAGGAAGGCTGGTTTTTCAGCCCAGGCAGAGGCAATTCTAGGAGTAACAAGTAGGGTGTCCTGGTGGGACCTGTTCTCCCCCTGTTATTCAACCATCCCTGCTGGGAACCACAGCTCCTCACTCTCAAAGCCAACTGGAGATGGCTACTAAGCTCTCTAATGCAATGATTTCTTGCTTGTCTAGTGCTGGTAGCTCCCGTTGTGTTGTTCACCATCATAGTATGCAAGTGTCTCATAAATATTAATGGCTATTTCCTCCCAGTGCTCCTGTGAGGAAAGTACAATGACTCCCGTTTCACACCAAGGGGATTTGGGGTAAAGAGGTTAATTGTACACCCGGTGTGTGCGTCCCCTCGCTCAAACACACAACTTCTGAGAGTCTCCAGACATCCCCATCTCCAAACCAGTAGCCTGAATCCCAATAGCAGGGCTCCTGTCCTCTTCCCGAGTTTCTGCACAGTGAACGCAAGGAAAGAAATCTCATGAATCTATTGGTTTTTCCCCCCAATCTCTTCAAGGTGCTGCTATAAATTGTTGTGGGAAAACCAGACAACCAGCACATCGTGTCACCCCACTCACTCAAGCTGTTTGGCCACAACCTTCGTGTTGGCAAACTTTTGCAGTTGAAAGTGTATCTCATTTTAAAATATGGTCCCAAAGGTCAGAACTTGGAAACAATTTTGTGTCCAGAATAAACACAGATGAAGCTCAAGCTGAATGATTTCTCCACTAAGTGGGATCAAATTATCATCTGCAGTTCCCAGTAACACCAGGTTTTCCATACTGAAGTTACAAACTTGAGTACTCTCAACTTTTAATTCCTCATCACCTCTTCCAATCATTTTTTAAAGAAAGAAACGATCTGACTGTAAAAGCAAACCTATTACTTTTCTACTTTTCAGTTATTATCATGTGATTAAAATAAAAACTGCAATTTTGACTTATTTACTGGAGTAGATACCTAGAGGTACCGCACAGAGAATTACCTGTAAGGGCCCAAAAAGGGCCTATAATATTCTGAAAGAATTTAACATCTGACCTAATCACAAGCACTTCTGGTCTTGTTTGAGGTAAAGTAAGAAAAGGAAAGGGAAATACCTCTGTCATCCAAGAGCTCCTCATACACACATGGAAACCTGCATGCCTATGAAATGTTCCGTCTGCTTTACCACACGGGCAGCTAGCTATGCACCCACATGCCTGTCAATTTTTCAAAATAATCCTTTTATTTAAATTTTTGCAGTTTTTCAACTCTGCTCTTGGTTTGGTATCAGCCAGCACCTCTCGATGGCAGTATAGTCTCGTACAGTAACACACGACTGTCTATCACACACCTCCTCCTGCTTTCCTTCTTCACTGAACAGGAGGGAGACATAGAAACAGTTGAAGTATTTTTTTTTTTGTCCATGGGGAAATAAAATCCCTTCTGTAGTGAAAAAAAAATATTAATAACAACTGCTTAACAACACCCCAGTTTAAGAAGTTAGAATGTTTTCTACTTCTCCGCCTGTTCAAATCACCTTGTAATAAATTTTACTGGGAAATAAACAGATTTTCACCCCCTCATTACACTTAGACAAGAAATTCCTGTTCTTTTAAATGCTCATGTATTTTGCACCCTTTTGAGATCAGGTAAGAAGCGAGCACTCCAGAGCCAGCTCTCCTAGGGCTATAGGTTCTGAAGAAAATACAGCTTCCAACTCAGGAAGAAAAATTCTGTGTTCTCCATCCCAGAAGCAAGTACTAGATTCTCCTCCCTTCATTGCGACTGACCATCAGGAATTCTTGTGCCTCTAATTAACCCTATTACCTACTACAAATCATGGCCTTTTTCCTGTTCTTGGCTAAGAGTTTTTAGGGTCAGCCCAGACCTTTCTCCTGCGTCCCACCCAACGTGTCATATATCACCTTTTGAAGTTCCATGGATAAAGAAAGGACTACTATGGCAATCCGAGGGCTAGTACTTCCCAACAGCATCACCCAGGGATAGCAATTACAGCAATTTATGGCAACCGTTAAAATACAGCAGCAGCACAGTATAGAAAGATCAACCTCTGTAAAAGAAATCATCTATGATGTCTTGGTTATTCATTCCAGGTACAAAAAGACAATCAGATGCAAGTTCCAGAATTTTTGGTCAACTTTATCACATTCAGTCACACTGAATATCGTTCGCTACCCCCAGCCCCAGTCCTTGCCTGTGTCCATTAATCCCAATTAAAGTCAAGGTTCCTGAAGTGCTGGGCATCCCACAGCCCCAAAGAAAGATTGTCCCCTGGCATAAAAAAAACCCCAACAACCTAAATTAAAAACGCACTTAAGAGATGCAAGAATGGAAGAATGACCATCCTAATTTTATAACAAAGGGCAACTAAAGCATAGAACTTTTCACTCATTTGGCACAAAATCACATACTAACTCTGTGGCAGAGGCTTAGAAGCCTGACACTGCAGGGCTTCAAACCACCCCTGAAATCCTGGTGTTTGCATGGCAGGAGATCCTGAGAGTATCAGATGAACAACACTGACCTCACTATGGACCTTCCCATTACCAGCAAAGCCACCAAGTAACAGACATCTGTCCAAAGGGACTGGTTTTCTTACAGATTTCAGAGGTGACAACCTTAATTACGTGGTGCTGCATGTGAAGGGCAGAGCTCACTGGGTTCTCACAGGCTTGGTTCTATGTTACCTTTTTCCCCAACAAAGCCAGGCTTCAAAAACCCACACAATCCACCCCATGCTATTGTGTGTCCTCTCGCCTGTGGTCCTACCTACACGGCATGTTGATCGTGCTCTTTAGCAATGGGATTTCACACAGTAAATACCTGTTCTTTGGGTCAGGAGGAGGTTTCCTCCATCACCTGCTTTCCCCCACCTGAGCAGGCTCGCGCAGGCACAAGGGTGTATTTCTCCAGCTAATCTTTCCCCTTCTTCTTCTTCTCCCCTTCTCTTGGTCTGGCTGAGGTCTTTTTTTACTTTGGGCAGCTCAAACTAGAGTTGCAGTTGTTATCTCCTAGTGTACATAAACCATAAAGCCAAGCTCCTCCAAACGCTCCCGTAAAAGGGCTCATAAATAGATGAGGCTGAGCAGCTTCGTTCCTGCTACTGCTTCAGACACATTTCCAAGACTGGGGTAACACTGGGGACCACTGCCCTACAAGAGTTCATTAACGACCTGGCCGTTAATGACCATAAGAGAACTCAAGAGGAGTGTGGTTTGTTTAGAAACTGACCGAGTCTGCGGTGGGGAAAAAAATAAATTAAAATTGTGCATTTGCTATTTTCCCCGTTATAGGTAATTCAGTTCTCAGAAGCTGAGCCAAAAAATCAAAGTGGAGCCTACTTGATTGTCATTATAAAAGCAATTAAGTTACAGACCTGTCAAATATGTTAACATTTGGCTCTGTCTGCTCTACTTGTCTATTTTGACTAGTTGTAGAATCATTTAATGATTTACAGACCTTTCAAGTCTTCAGGCATGGTAGCTGTATTAAAACTCTGACCCATTATTTCTCGGTCACATCATAAATTACTGTGACATCATAAATATCTTCCTTTTTCTCATAGAAAGCTAGATTTTCATTCCTGATTTGAGTTGGAGGCTTTGTTTTTTGCAGTGGTTTTTTTTTTTTGAATGTACACCGGTAAACGCTAATATTTTACTGCCAGTAAAAGAAGGAGTAATAGGAGAAAGGGATGTGTAATAAAATACAATTGTCAAAACAAATACCTGCTTTAAACTGTAATGTATGTTCATATAAAATTCTGCAGTCATTATTTCTAATATGATAGGAAAAAAAAGAATACATTTCAAATAGAAAGAATAATAAGTATGTTTTTGGGACAAAAAAACGGTCTTTTTAAGAGTTCAGAAAGGACTGATTCTGCAGTCAGAAATGTATCAACCTAAACCTGTGCATCTCTTCTTGATTTACAGTTTGAAAAATTTCCTCTCTTTTTCCTCTCCTTCTCCTTCTTTTTTTTTTTTATTTTAGGGCAGAAGGGAAACAACAAGGAAGAGGAGAGGGGAACAAAAAGGGGAAAGAGCCTCTAATATGTTAATGGAAAATACCTTAGGAAAAAAATTAAAATTAAATTAACTGATCCAAAAGGAAAATTCAACATAGAATGAAATCACATTCTACATAACTCCTTACTGCTTTCAGGAAAGGCCAGTTTAACCAGGTATGACCGGGTGAAAATTTCAGCAAACTATTTTTTAAAACCATCCAAAGCTGCAAGGAAATGGGGGGTGAGGGCAGAGAGAAGCAGGAACTTCCCCACCCTTTGGCACAACCTCTGGGGAGGGTGATCACGTTCCTGAACATCACTTTCCCAAACTTCATTCTAAGGCTTAAATCTAAGATCAGCTGAAAATGAATCAGAGGGAATTAAAACAAAGCAGGGTCGAAATACCACAGGTTTGGGATCGTGAAGTTAAATTTAAGTCCAGATCTAGCTGGGGGATTTTGTACCAGCAGTTTACAATTAGTTTAAATTATTTTCAGTATGCTGAAAATAACTACAATTATAGTGGTTCAGAGGAGAAAACTACTTTAAAAATACCTAATTAATTATAGTATATTCTGTTATATTATAATAATTACATTAAATACGCTTTAAATCTAATTAATTTATTTAACAAAGCTATTTTCTTTCTACATAAAATTTATGTTAAATTTAATCAAGGAAAAAAAAATGCATTAGGAGCTTCTGAACTTCTCCTTCAGCAAGAAACGTGAATGTTGGCTTTTTACACGTGCAGGTAGAACTGCCCTGGAACTGCTGGAATTTAGATTCCCCGAGTGCAGGGAGAAGAGACCTCTGAAAATCTGTGGGTTAGGAGCTCAGGAGAGGTAGCCATTGGCTTTCAGAGCTAAGGTGAGCCATCAGTGAGAAGACCATCACTATTTAACTATCTCAATAAACTACACCCAAACTTTTCCATGTGACAGCAGTTGTTCTTTTCGGTTTCAGATACACACGCTGAGATTCCCCCCCCCCTCCCCAGCACACACACTGCTCAGCTTCATTTTACCCACAACTCAGCCTTCCTTGCCTAAGAGAAGAGAATTTTATCAGATTTAGGTTTCTGAATAATGAAAGCAAGAATAACACCTTCAGCCGACGACGTAGAAACGTCTGAATTTTTGCAAGCAGGAGATGTAAGGAGCGTGGGAACTGCAGTCCCTGCACCCTCTGCCTCCAAAGCCGTGGAGAAAATGCAGCTCAGATGTGGACTTATCTTTATTACTCCCCGAAACATAAAATAAATGCTGTAAGTAGCTTAATAAAACTATTTGCACCGGATTGGTCATTTGGCACAATTCATCTGGAATTTCACATCGTATCCCTTTATAGAAGTTAATTCTGGGCAGCGTTTTGCACTTTCTAGATGAACTCCATCTTAAGCGTGTCTAATTTTTATGTTCCATAGCAGAGCTGAGGTTGTCCAAGCAGGTCCAATATGTTTCAACTTTATCCCGATTACTATAAAGTCTCTAGAAATACGCCTAAAATTGTCTTGACAACTTAAATAAAAGCAGATCTGTACGGGGTCTGTAATTGTGCTGTGCTACATGATTTGAACGGGCTAATAGTGAGCACACACTGAGCAGCTGGGAAAGGAAAGGCTGCATGTGCTTGGAAAGAGGAGGGAGAGCAGAAGGAAAGGGTAATAAAGCAAAATATTTTTTTCCTCTTTTCTTGCTGAAAATTAAGCTTCCGATTGACCAACATAATTGTGCTACTATACGCCGACACGGCAAGGTATATGATATAGCTGTCTCTTTTTCATCAGGCTGTAACACTACTTAATATTTTCTACGTGTTTCATGATGACTCTTTATTTTGCATTTCTGCATCTCTTTCTTGGTTACTTCCAGACACACAATCTAAATGTTCCGTTAAACGTGGAACTGCTTTATTTAAGGAACTAATCAAAACGATGGTCTCACCTAAAAGCTTAGTCTCAAAGGCAACACTTCAAACCCCTCAAAATAATGTTTATGCCACTTTTACAAACAGTGGTTTCAATTGGTTAATATACCACAAAAAATAAGAATAATGGCTGGTGTTCTATCCAAAAAAAAAAAATCAGGTTACTTTTCACAGAAATGGGATGTTTAATGGGATTAAGTTTAAAAGAAGTAAGCAGCTAAACTTGATCTGATTATTTATTATTTAAAATATAAAATAAATTGAAAGACGACAGAAAAAAGGGGAAACTTCAAATCTGGCATATTTGTGCACTTTTTCATCCAAGGAGGTAAAGCTGGGTTAGTGGTTGAGATGCTCAGCAGATCCTATAGCTCGATAGTATCATCACACCATGGCTTGGAACCCCAGTTCTCACTGCTCTATTAAGGACAAGGGCTCTGTAGGATTCCCATGAGCCACGAGAGCCCTAAAGGCACAGCAGAGCCCCCAGCCCCCACCGGAACCGGGAACTCACAGGTATTTTTACGGGTAACAAATACCACAATTCACCAGGAGAAATTCTTACAAACAAAGGAGGTGGAAATTCTGATGCAGTAATTTACATAACAACCCTCCTTAAGATTCTGCATAAAAATATGGAGGTTATACTTTTAATTATATTATTGGGGGGGGAGGTGTCTCAACAATAAATAAATCTCAACCAACCCCTCACTTTTATCTTCACCTAATAAAAAGCCACGAAGCAGGCTGTTAAGTGAGCTAAGTGCCACTGGGTCACCAAGTAAAGAATCCTTCTATTTTGCTTCTTTTCTATTTTTTTTTTTTTCAGGGGAGAAAACAGTTTACAAAACAGAAAAAGACTTGTTCAATGAAACAATCAGCTTTAGTTACAAGTGCAAAAGTCAGCCATGTGTACTAATTCTCAGTAATTATGATGCAAAGCGAACTCCTCGGAGACTTAAAAAGTCAAGGCCTGGCAATGGTTGGGCAAACAGCGGGAGCGGAGCTGCTCAGGTGATACTGACCCCTTCAAAGCCCTTTGTGTTACGGAACAACCCAAACCATCCAAGTATCTGCTCCGTCCTCCCCTTTCTCAGGAACTGAAGTGATACTGGGCTCATGGGGGGGCTGGTATTTAAGCCCCTGAAATCCCACAGCATCCCGGCACACGGCTCTCGCACAAAGCTCTCGCCACCAAAGAAACAGGAGTAGAGGAGAAGGGAAAATTCAACATTGTGTTTGAAACACAACCACAGCCAAGAAGTAGATGTGGAGAGTAGAAAGGTGAGAGGGCGGGTGGCTTTTGTAAAATCCACTTTTGTTGCCTGCCCCTGCTCAGAACTAACACGTCCTGCCCTCCTGCCTTCTCGCCTCCCATGTAAGTGATTAGCACCTTGTGGAAGGAGGTACAAATCCAAGAGGGAGAGCTCCCAATGCACTGTCCTTCCTGCTTCCCCAGTGAAATCACAGGTTCCACATTGGCTTAAAAGGGGGCAAAAAGTTAGATAAATGCAACATTGAAAGCTACAGGAAAAACCCCGTCTCTGGCATCTCCTGTTTTATGCATGTATTTACACCAGGAGAGAAAAATTCTATCCCAAAAAAAAAGAACCTAGGCACCACTGGAAACTTACCACTGGTGGTAAGTCTCTGTTGCTAGTCTGAAATTGGGTTTAAAATTACCCAGAAAAACCCCCCAAAGACCACCTGCGGAAAAGACAAGTCGCAACCTCTCTGCCTGGCACCCGAGCCTGCCCCGGAGTGCAGCTCTCCAGTTAAAAGGGAACTCAGGGCATCCTGCCACCGCGCCTCTCCTGCCACAGCTCAGAGCTGGCTTCTCCCAAATACCACGCAGGACAAGCCAGCGTGGGCAGCAGGTTTGGAACAGGTCCCGAGCCACCTATCTCCTAAGGGCTGCCTCCTCCTGTTGCCCAGGGCAGGGGCTGCAGGAAGCGCCCCGGGAAGCAGCAGCTCTCTGCAAAGAGGGCTGCTTGGGCTGCATTCAAAACCTCCCATCGGCCTGTAAAAAATCAAAACTCTAGATCAAATGACATTTTAAATGAAATTTTTGCTGAATTCTCTATGGCTGCTACGTTTGTAAGACGTTTTTATTAGTGTAAGGGGCAAATACTTTTTACTCTGCAAGCACTTTATTGCATTTTCCCTTCATTTACAGCATGCTTTTTATTTAGGGCTTTAGAGACCCACATTCTTTTCTCCCCCCCCCTTCTTTTTTTTTTTTTCCCCTCCCCTGAATGCTCCTAAAGTTTCAGAACAAGGGGATCCTACCTGGCAGCCTGCACCAGGTCAGTGATCAAACAGAGGGAGCACGGAACAGCCAGACCCTGCCCCACCTCCTGAGAATCAGGGCAAGGAGGGGGCTCCTCAGCGCTCCCCGGGGGGGGCACCCCCATCCCGGGGTGCTCTCCTCCTCCAGCACACACCACCTCTGCACCCGCTCGGGTTGAGCCACAAGGGATTATGGTTTTTTAAGTCGCTGCTCGCCCTGGTTTTTGACAGAGGGAGAAAAACGTGACCTCCCCTGTCTGGGGACAGCAGGAACAAAGCTGGATTGAACACCCTGTGGCTCTGCCCCGCTGATCAAAGCCCGTTTAAATAAACACCCGGCTTTATCTGTAAAGTGCACCGGGTCTTTGAACAGCTATTCATTTTACCTAAAGCATTTACATTCGCTTGAACAAAACCAATACAGCAGATAAAGCAAGCTGTAAGGCCAAGAGGCAGAACCAGACCCAACGGCGAAGCGTTATCATTTACCCAGTCGTTCATTAAGATACTACTTCGTGCAGGCAACACACTCTGCAAAATTCAGTGGGCTCTAAATACAGCCTCCACGGGGGAAGGCGTTATGTACCAAGCTAGCACTGCCCGGCCCACGTCTGCTGTGAGCTCCAAGCAGCATGAGTAGTTTTTGCCATTTCAAAAAGCCAGTATCGCTGAAAAAAAAAAAAAAAAAGAAAAAAAAGAAAAAAAGGTGGAAATTAGTGGGCGCGATCACCCATCAGGAAAGAAGTGACGTGGCAGAGTGGGTGCCACAAAGTAGTATCTAATTATTCACTCCTGGAAAGGTTAACATGAATCCTCTTCAGGCCACCAGCTACAGCCAACGTGAAGAAAGGCACGTTCTTCATTGAAGGGAACAAACTCCGAGTGGTGAGAAGTAAAGAGTGTGGCTGAGAGGGGGATGTAGGGACACCTTCACCCTCCCACCAGAGGGGCTGGTTATCGAGGAGGGAAGGACAGAGCTGCTCTAGTGGCCTCTGCTCGGGACGTGGATTTGGGGTTAAACACAAGCCTTAGCACCCGCACGGGTCAAGGTACTCACGCAGCCACCGGCAAGGATTTCGGCTGCCAGCGGGACCGAGCCGTCTTTACTCATAAACTTGTCTCGCACAAAATCGTTAACCTGGAAAAAAACCCAACATTTTATGGAAGCCGAGGAAGTAAAAGGTTGGAGAAAACAACAGATTCCGTGCAACTGAAATCCACGTCCACAAAGCTGCCGAACCAACAGATATCAAACAAATCTTAGATTTTGCATGAAATAGCGTAAAACTGCTGTTTTCCTTTCTAACAGAAACTTGCAGCGTAATTAAAATATGTATTCTTGAAAAAGGACACAAATCACTAATTAAATAGTAAAATCATTATCTGAAAATTAATGATAAAAGTCACGTAAGATTTTGGAAATGCTAGTTACAAATTAGATATAATTTCAAATTAATATCAGAATGTTCAAGAATAAGTTCTAACACAATAGTAATTCAGTTAATGGCATTAAGTACCTTTTTCTTCCTAAAATGCTTTGCTGAATACTAACCTTTCAGTGAATACCCATACATCACCATTGGGTTATAATAAGAAATACAATAATAATATGGTGCCTTAAAACCATTCAATAAATAAAAAAATTATAGAAGCAAAATATTTAGGAAAAAAAAACCCACATGCAAAACAAGTTCCTTTCTCACCAACACTTCACGCTCGTATTATCTCCTGATGTGCAAGAATTAAACTTGCAGGAACCACACGGGGACACAAAACCAAAAACCCTCCAAGGCCAATAAATAATTCTTCATTTTTGCTAAGAAGTGAAACCAAAGGTTTGGGCTATTTACAAACACGTGGATGAGCTGAACAAGCTGAATAAGCTCGTTACGTGTTTTGAAGTGAGGCCAGAAATAAGTTTTCTATAGGATTCTTCAAGTGTACACACATACATATTTGTGCACGTGACTTGGGTCCCACTTGTAATGCCTTGTGCTTCTGTAATTTCCTGCGTATCAAGCCAAAGTGATGGAACAGACTCTGCTGTGTTGCTGACACATTAAGGGTGAAAATCCTTACGGCGGTAATTGGAATTACATGGACTTTACAATGTGGAGAAATGTGAAAACAACCCATTTGCACACTTACAGTGAGTTTTATGGCCTTCTCTGGTGCTACTCCCAACAGCTGTGGTAAGAGACCTGGAACGTGGAAACGGAGAAGTCAATGCATTGAGGAACTGGGTATTAACTAAACAAATCAACAACTGTATGCAGAGATCACCACCTAGAAACGGGCAATTTTTGCAGCAATTTTGTGTTATTACATTTAATGAGAGTACTTAAACATTCCATTTTGAGAACAAACTTTGTGCTACCACTTCAAGTCAGAGGAGCTGCCTATTTGTTACTTTAGCTTTTCCAAACCCGTGAAATTAGCTCACTTTACCCTTAAACTCTAATACAGATTTGCCAGCTATGTTTCAGCACTCCTTTCTTTTATGCAGCATTGTGCAGAAATTAAGACTTTCTAATGAATTTTGTGAGATACACCGTGTGCATTTCAAAATCAGGAGCGCGGTACCTTTTTCAGGCAAAACCAACTGTATTAGATGGCAGAACCCGAGGGGATAGGGATGAAAATAATACAAAACATTCAAACATGCTCTTAATAAGGAAAAGACATCGGGGAATAGCACCATTTGGCTTGTGGTAGCAGAAGGGCCAGCCCTAGTTATATACCAAGGTCTTTAAAATGTGGCACTTGTATATTAGCATTTTGGTTGATTTCAAGTACCAATCAATAGTCATTAATTGCATATACTCACCTAACATCTACCCAACTGAACTATGTTCATACAGCTGAATATTCCACCCAAAGCCTATAGTAATGCTAAATTCACACAGAGCTGCTCAAAAAAAGATTCTGCAGAATAAGTTAAATTTAAAAATTTGAACTCCTGAGGGAGTTTTAGTTGCACAGTGACTTGATTCCAGCCCTCAATAAAAAACTATTAAGACAGTCAGAATCACAGAATTAAATACTGAATGTTCTGCAGCACTGAAGAAAACAGGATATACAGTGAACGAGATTTTTACCGGTTTAGCCTTATAGACACGAAATTCTCTTTGTAAGTGCTGTGATATTAATCTAAATAAACACCTTTCTACAGGATACGCGTGGCTTTGTACAAATATTATGGCTGATGAATTTGTATCTTCAGAGTTTAAAAAGCTCTTCCGTTTACTTTACAAACACAGCACCCCATCCCAAATCTAATCTGGTAGAACTAGAGCAAGTCTGAAAACAGATACATATTTCCAACAGAATCTGGAGGTCATAAGTTTTAAAATCATATATACATATGTATAATTTTAAAATCATATATTATGACTATGCTACACACGTAGCATGACTTTCAAGTTATACCATATCAAATAAATTATAGAAAAAGACATTCTAAAATATTAAGATGCAGAATTCTAAAAAATATTCCATATCGAGATCTGGATGAACCTCAAGTTTTGGAAGCCACATAAACAGGACAAACCAAATTCACTTTCACTACCCCTTCACAGACCTGAAGATGGCCTTTTTACCATTTTTTATTTTTTCAGCTCCTAGGGCTTTGCATTTGTAAAAGGAACTTGTAAAGTCTCAGGAAAAACATGTTTATCTTGGCAAAAGTTCCTCTTTTTTTTTTCCATCTAGTCCATTCCTTTTGCACTCAAATCTGAACAGGACTGTTATGACTCAAAACTTTCCATAAAACTTCAGTTTAGAAGGGAAAGATGAACCAGAATAGGCAGCAGTTACAGAAAAACCCCAACCCCTCACCACTAAAAAAACCCAAAAAGTCCAATTAACAACTGAAAACCCGGAGCATTTTTCTCTTTGTCTCTCTACTTCACACATGGTTTTACAGGATGAAAATTTAATTATACTAATGCTATGTCTACTGCAAGACAGCATACAGTATTCTAAAAAAGGTAGCATTCATTTTAATACATTTAAAGCATTTTGTAGCCTTGCTAGATACCAGCTGGGTCTGCTGTCTCCAGCAGCACAGGAAGGTAGAGGGACTCTGCTCTCGTGCCTACACAATAAAGCTCTCTGTGAGTGGTACCTGGGCATTCTATACATTACGACTATCAAAACTAAATCATCTTTTCTTTCTGCACCACAGAGGTGGTGGAGTCTCCTTCTCTGGAGACATTCAAACCCCACCTGGACACGTTCCTGTGGGACCTGCTCTGGGTGGCCCTGCTCTGGCAGGGGGTTGGACTGGAAGATCTCCCTTCCAACCCCATCTCACTCTGGGATTCAGTGATTCTCCTTTTGGTGGGAGCCCTGAAACGCTGTTGAAAGATTTCTGAACGTGATGAAGATGGACATCTGACAGAAAGCTACCACATCTTAATACTACACAATTCACACAATAAATTGGACAATTAGTGACCAGTTGCCATTTAAGCACAGGTCCCTCAGACTGCAAATGGTGCATTTCTTGAAGATTTTGTTCTTTGACAGAACTTTGGGGTAGGAACAGGCGTGTACATCCATTCTCCAAAAACGGTACTTCATTGCATTCTTCTGGAGGGAAACTCCTGCCGTGGCCTTGTCGTACCATTAGCATGGGAGTCCCCCACTAATAATGACCGTGGGTGATTAAAATCAGATTAGGAGGCAGCTGGTGTGACTGCAGTGCTAGGGGCACCGTTGAAAAAAAATGAAATTAATAAGTTCCTTAAGAGTTAACAGTCAGAGATAACGGAGTCCATCTCCTGTCTCTCGCAGCCTCTCGGAGAAGCGGCACTAACAGCATCGCTACCGAACGCTTCCGTCAGCTACTGAGTTTTATCTCTGCTCCTTAAATTTCCCATGGAATTTCTGTCAAGTGTAGGTGAAATAATCTCTACTACATGCACTGCTTAAAACTGTGAAGCATCCCCTCACTCATTAGGTGGACTTCTGATTAAAAAGGCATTAAGAAACGTAGGTGGCCTCATCAGCTGGAAGAGACAATGACAAATCCCAGCTTCCAAAATTTTCCTGTATTTACATACGTATAAATACCTGTAAGTTTCTAAATACTTATTTCAGGCATAAATGTAGACACAATAGTAATTTATAGGTATAGTAGATGAGTGTTCTTTTCAGCCATGCTGAGAAAGAAACATGAAAAATTTCTCGCAGATGTGAAGTCTTTAAAAAAAATATGAATCTAACAACACAGCATTCAAACAATGCATATCACAAACATTCTACAGAGCTTTAAGTCATGATTTGTTTTAAATCAAAGCATCTTCTCAGTGGAAACACTGATTATACTTAGAATCGAATTCACACTAAACAAAATTTAGTGCTCTCTTTATATCCACAAGATGGTGTAATTTATCCTTATCTGAGATGGTGGTTTAGAACATGGTGGTTTTGCCCTTTTCAAGTTTGGAATAAAATAATGACACAAAAAAGAAAAATCGGTTTGCCTCCCTGGATTGAAATATGTGCCTTGCATTAAAAGTATCAGCTGAAATGGCTGAGTTGAGAGCAGGGATTTTTATTCCTCCTTGCGACGTGGCGTGACACAGAGACCACTGCTCCAAATGCTTCTACTAATTTTTTTACAAGGTTTTTGCATTGCTATTCAGCTAGACAGGAGAGCTCTGCCACTGCTCCCTCCCCTCCAGTGCAGAAAAAACCCCCACGTTTACTGAACTGGGAACCAGTGAGAAAGAAAACAGTGAGAAACTGTTAGCAGTGAGCAGCAAGTCTGCCCTACCTGGGGTAGTATTTAAGACCAGAACAAGATGATTCCTATATATAAGAACTATAACTTTACAGCATTAAATGGTGAATATACTAATCTATAAAATGTTCCTTTCACATTTGTTTGCCCTCTCAAGCTTAACAGGAAACCTTCACTCTGTGCTCAGTTGCTCAACTTTCTCCAACATCATCTCCTTAGAAACAGCCCGAATTTACAGAACTCCAGGGAGAAAGCTCCACGTTTTTAAGGAGTTTTCTCTATGTGACCCTTTAAAAAGAGAAGTTAAATCAGGGTGCCCTTTAAGTAGAGAATCCCTAGAAATGCAGGTCTCAATTTGCCTCTGAAATTGTTGCTCTTTGCCATCACACAATTTCTACCATATAATCCAGAGATGAGATTATTGCCTTGGGTTTATAAATCCAGCTCCACCAAACTGTCCAAGATTTCACTCTTCAGTACACCTTGGAAGATGGAAAAGCAGTAAAGAGGTTGGGGAACAGAGAGACAAGCTACACTGATGAAGGTTCCTAAAACTCCCCAGATTTGCACTCCACAAACATGACAAGCAAACGGAGTTCAGAATACACATTTATGTCATTTCTGAGGTTTGTTTTTCCAGGTGAAAAAGAATCACACTTTAGAGTTTCAATGAGACAGAAGCAGGTAACAGTGGAATTCTGTATGTTTATTCTTCCAGGATCCTGGAAGAAGCAGCCATACATTTGCAGGAAATTTGATTTGTTCTTTAGCCAATAACTAGGACTTTTTACAATTTTGATTGCTATATATCCTGACAAAACAAAAACCATGTCAATAGCTTTTATCAAATTACTAGGCCTACTCCAAAAACTGCCTCAGACTCCATCAATAATAACAGAGCCTTCCCATCTCCAGTTGTGCTGAAATAATAAAAAAAGTCTGTATTTTGCAGAGGAGCTATCTAGCCAACCCCCAGTAACTCAAGTCATACGTTACAGAGTGCACGTGTATCACACCACTTAATTTTAATGGTGTTTCACACCTTGTCTTATAAACTGTTCTATTTTTTTTTTGAGGTGCGTAAAGCTTTGACAGATCATAACAATATTTTACTGAAATCCTCCACTTTTCATTCCTGACTCAACTGCTTTTGGCAATGACCTAACTTCAAACCAAACGGGAGAAAATATTCTTGGTACTAAGGACTGAGAAGGAAACGAAAATTTGACCAACAGTACATTTTTGTCGTAGGAAATTGCCGTTGTTGCTCTATTGCAGATGAGGAAGGAAAGGACAGAGAAGTCCCACAGAAATGGCCTCATCACAATGAGGTTTTAATTATCAAGAAATCTGCAAATCATCTATAACAGAATAGAGGCAAAAGCACAAACCAGAAAAAATTTAAGTCTTAACAAAATAGGCTTAAAAGTCCAGAGTTCCACTGAACTCCTATCAGAGTCCCATCATTAGTATATACCACGTTTTAAACTTACCTCTGTAAAGCCCAAAGAAACCTTCATAACGCAGCACTTTCTTGAAGCAATCAAAGCTGTTTTTATACATAAGTTCTCCCACAAAAGAGCCCGTAGAGCGCTGGTTCTGCATTCGAGTTTTTACCAGGTCAATTGGGTAAACTGCAGTGGCACCAACAGCTGCAGAGAAAAACAAATGTTAAGAAAACATGATTTTGCACTTGGGGTGTTGGACTGCAACTCTTATCTTCCACATTTACATCTCAAGTATCAGTTGTATCTTTTTTCTCCATTATATATTCTTGATACAACAAGGTATCTCCCACACTTTTAACCAAAAAGTGTGTCCCTTCCTGGCTCTACCTCAATATGGCTCATAAATCCCAAAACTCTTGTAGATCAGATAAGCCCTTCCTCTTCCACTTTAGTCATTCCGTCCCTTAGACAAAGCTCTAAGGGCAAGACTGAGAACCCTTCCACGCTGAAGGTAGAAGAGGAAGGAGGGCAGAAGAAAAGAAAAAAACAAAATCAAAGAGTAAAGAAAAATATTCTTTTGCTCAACCCATGACTAACCTCCAGCAACGGAGCCCAGGGCAAACCTGTATGCTGATTCTGCAATCTGGATGAGAACAGGTCGGGACACATCGCCTGGAGCTTTCTGTCAAGGCAGGATTTAAAATAAAAGGGAAGACAAGACAAATAATCAGAACATGGTATTTCATGAGAGAACATCTCATGATATCAGTATAGAGACACCCAGAGAAAAATCCCCCACACTGAGGATTTTGTTTCCAATTATTATTTCTTTTCCGCTGATTTCTAAGTGCCATATAATGTAGCCTCTTCAGACTGGAATAACAAAGAAAAGAAATACCAATACTCCAACAAAATTATACAACTCCAAAATCAATGGTCCAAATATGCAGAGGAGGACACACATCTTGCATCTTAAGTCATTAATTTTCTACAGTTAAAAGCAACTCCAGTTTGGAATTTCTACTGTGGCCAAGCCCAGGCATATCTACTGCTTCTCAGGCTCTCAAAAGAAGAGTACAAGCACTGTTCATACAGATTAGCTGAAGAAAAATAAGGTTTCATAAAGCACCCCCCACAATTTCATTTTGCTTACAGTCTGTGAGTGCCAGATTTCAAAATAAATTTCAGATTTATTCAGATGCTTGAGATTTAAAATTGCTATTTAATGAAAGCAATAATTAGGCAAACAGCAGTCCACAGGGGTATGAAGTCTTCCATACTCACTAATAATTTTTGTAATATTTTTTTTTGTAAAGATACTACAAACAAAAGGACAAAATAAAAATACAGATATATTTTTTCTGGAAAATATGTTTAGGTTTTAGCTAATATTCCAATGTAGCTGCAATTGGCCAGAAAATAAATTGAAGGTATCAGCCTAGCTGCAAATCTTCTGTCTCAACATCAAATAGCTGATGTTAAAAAGGAATTGGGGAGAACAATGAAAAGGTAGGACACATATGGAGAAGAAATGGTAAGTAGACTCACACATCCTCATTAGGCCTCTTAAAATGGCATAAATCATACAAGCAAAGCCAGTGGCTCCAAAGCAAAAACCTGAAGAAGCTGCTACTTTCACCACTGCATTTTTGGCTACGTTTTACTGCCACCTATTGTAACTCCTGTTCCATGATATTCACCCCAACCCAAAGGCTTTTAACTGCTTTTGGAGTCTTCTAGGAATAGATGGTGGAGCTTTTGGGAGCCAACTCCTTTGAATTCACTCCGAAACAGTCAACATTTAGTCACTGCCCAAAAAAACCAGAAAACCACCATCCCAGATAGCATCCTGGAGGGGTGAGGGGGTGTTCACACCTCGGGGAGGGAGGGCAAGAAGAAAGAGAAGCCAAAGAGACATGTCTGTACACACACAAACACAGAGGCCTGGCTGATGGCCTGGGAGTCCTAAAAATGTAGCCTGCATCAACCCATTGTGGTCAAACTGGCGTCTCCGCACAGACTCGGAGCAGGGGAAAAAAAAAACCCAAAACAACCAAAGAAACCCTAAGTCTCACAAGACACAAAGTTAAGGCTGCCTTAAAATAGAGACAGAGAAACAAGAGGGTTAGTTTTAAATCTATCTGTAGAAAAACTTGTGTCAATAAAAATATGATACGCTAAAATAATATCAAAACTAAAACATCAACAGGTTTGACATTTAAGGAACACTCCTATTTCTTTTTGCCTCAAATACAACATAAGTTCATTTGCTGTTACACCATGGAAAGTCAATATCCTTCAGGTTTTGGAAATGCAGAGGATATTAATGCTTTTACTGAAGCCCTGGTGGCAGACTAAACACAGTATCTCCTATTTTGATATTCAGCAGCGCAGAAGTAAAGCAGAGAACACTCTCAAGCCAGAAACGTGTATTCACAACAAGGGCTGATGCTGAATTCACCATCCGTATTGGAAGGGGGGAGTCTTCTTTCCTCATTAAAAAGAACAGAGAGCAACAGAATCACAAAAGATAAACACCTTAATTAGGTATACACCTAATATTTACTGAATGGCTGGATGACACTCATCTACATTTTATTTTTCCAAAGTGAATGACATTTATGTGAATGTCCAATGTGAAATGACATTTAACCTGTCAAAATGCAGCCCAAAAGGGGCACAGAGAAGACACGACAGGGGTTAAAAATAAATTCTAACAAGGTCTTCCTCACAGATATTACAGAACACAAGAGAAAAACAGCTTACAGCACTGAAGGAGGCTGGCTCTCTATTTCCCTGGCACTGGACACAGATAATAGCATCATCTGGCTTCTGCTCTTACCTGCCTCTGAGCCTCAGCCAGGTTGTAGGGCAGTGTCCCCTCCTCCAGAGGAGCGATTCTCTCAATGTCAGCCAACGTCATGCGCCTGGGGAAATTAACTCAGCTTAGTATTTCCTCAGAGATGGGGTTTCACATCATGAGAAGTTACCTCCACGTGACCACAATGCTGCACTCTCCCGTTCCCCACCACCACCTCCCACCCCTGCAGAGAAGGAGAGAGGAGGATGGAGAACTCCCCACTTACCCCCGTGGCTCATAGAGATCTGCCAACTGGAACAAGATGTCAACCTCCATGGGTGTAACCTGACCAAATTTCTGAGCTGCCAAAACAAACTCCTCTGCAACAGAATAAAAACACAGAAGAGAAAACCAAATCAAGCCAGAAGAAGTCATCCAGAGCACCCCAGAGCTGCTTTACATTTTAATATGAAGTAGAAGGTGCTGTGTGAAGGCAGGAGGAGGAGAATAAAAGTGACCCATCACAAAAGTGTTCCTGCTACTACATAAATGTATGTTTTTAAATGGTATATCCTTCATGCAAGTATGTTCAACTCTCTGGTCTTAAAGCTTAGCGCTATCAGCAGGATTTAGGATATTTGACATAAGGTATCAATCAGTTGTGGGGCAGAGGGAAAAAAGCAAAATAAAAGGCAAACAGAAAAAACCCCAGGAGTCAAGAGATGTGGAACTTTTCATGCATAGTCCCAGTAGGCCACATTAATGAAACTCTGGCGTTGCACAGGGAATTCTCTATAAAAGTGGTTAGATATAGCAGATAACATCTTGTTCCAAGCTTGTAGATCAGCTTACTGTGCCGCCAATACAAGTTTATGGAATTCTTCAACTGCCCTTGAAGGTCACTTTAATGGGCTGCCAATTTGGCAGGAGTCCTAGGAAGTTTTTTAAACTTTTAAATATCTTTACATACTTTCCTTCCCCTGCCCCCAGTTTACTAGGACCTTTTTTTCCTGATTGAAACAAAATGAAAAACCTGGAGGGTGGACTCCAACGGGAGGGTAGAGCAGTGAGCGGCGTCCCAAGGAACATTAACGAGGCACTGATTTTCAATCCCATTGATTTAAAAGCAGAGAGATGAGGTCTTCCCCTCCATCCCCCTCCCCCAAACCAAATGCCCACGGAAACTTCCAGACTGCAAACGTTTCTACCAACCCTTAGTGACTTCCACATCTTTTCTGTTTCCAGCCAGAGTACTGTAGATCTTTCTAATGAGCTCCATGTTGTTAAGGAGAGAATTAAATCCATTAAAATAGGAAAAGCTGACCTGATGGGAAGTGGTACCTCCAGCAGCCTAGAGTACAGACAGTAAAAGAAGAAAAGAGAAAGGAGGCTGTTACAAGACCAAGAAAAAAATCTTGAAATAAAGGTTTTCAAACAGTGTTATTTTACAAGAAAGACAGTAGCACGGGGTTGCTTTTTCAAAAAAAAAAAACAACACCAAAACAACAAAAAAACACAACAAACCAAAAACCTGCAAAGTAAAGAAAACTATGAAACATTCTTATGTTACTGAAACTAATCATGACCAGAATGTAAAACTCTCCCCACCCTACAAACCTAAACAAATACATATGCAGGATTAGAACAACATAACCAGTAGTAATTTACAAAGTTCAGGTTTCAGTACTGCTTCAGTTGGAAATGTTTCATAAGTTGGCTTATTTCTAGTAATGAGGAAATCTACTTCTACACGTCAAGTATATTACTATACACAAAGCTTCAACAAAATCAGAACATATTCTCAAAAAGGTCAACTGAGACATTTAAATTCACAGACATTTCACATCATGGAAAACCAGTAATAAGCTCTCGGGCTTATATCAGGCAAAGAAAAAGGGAACAAGAAGAATTGAACAGTTATTTGTTCTCAACTAAGAACAGAGACTAACCCTTTATTTTAAAGCGGTGTTGGGTCTGTGCACAGAAAAATGATTGGACAATTCCCTATTTAAAATATAAGATAGGTGATCAAGCAAATTTCTGATAACAATGCATAAGCTTGACAAAATTTGATTGACCTTGAGGAAAAATCAAAAGTCTTATGTTTTATGAGAGAGTACATCTCCCAGAAAAGCTGGTAACAAGACTGGGGAGAGAACTGAGGAAGAAAATATTAGATCTCACTGTCAGTCCCCATGGCTTCTGGCTACACTTTTTGCTGTGGGCTCCTTCTAGTATCCTGTCATGAGGTTGCAGTTCCCACCACTTGCAGCTCCCATTCCCTCATCCAGAGTCACTTCCCATCTCTCCCGGAGCCCCTTGAGGGACTGGACAGGGCTCTAAGGTCTCCCTGGAGCCTTCTCTTCTTCAGGCTGAACCCCCCCAACTCTCTCAGCTCCCCCTCCCAGCAGAGGGGCTCCAGCCCTACCAGTATCTCCGTGGCCTCCTATGGCCCCAATCCAACAGCTCCATGTCCTTCTGCTGTTGGTGGCCCCGGAGCTGGAGGCAGGACTCCAGGTGGGGTGTCCCCAGAGGGGAGCAGAGGGGCAGAATCCCCCCCTGGCCCTGCTGGCCACGCTGCTGGGGATGCAGCTCAGGATGTGGGGGGCTTTCTGGGCCACCAGCGCATGTTGCTGGCTCATGTTGAGCTTCTCATCCACAAACACCCCCAAGTCCTCCTCAGGGGTGCTCCCTGTATTTATGCTTGGGATTGTCCAGACCCACGTGCAGGACCTTGCACTTGGCTTTGTGCAAGGCCAAATCCTTATTTACAAAGCCAGTCCTTTGGAGATATTTCCTAAGGAGGATGCAAGAGCATTTTGACATATTTGACGCAGTCTACACTATGATGCAATGACTGGAAATCCTCAGGCAAACTCTACCTGCGTAGGCCATTGCTAAGGTCCATCTGCCTGCTTTGTCTTTTGTCTAACGAGACCGAGCACATTGTGGACACAAATTCTGCAATAAGGGTTAATTTCCATATGTGTAGATAATAAATGTTAAACTTAAACCCCCCCCCATCCATAAGCTGGACTGCATCCCGACTCTTTCCCAGTTGGGATCCCAGGACTACTCACAGCTACGAGACATTCTTCTACAAACGGTGTCAGCATGTGTGGCCGGATAGTGACCATAATGTCCCTGAAGTCCATGGCTGTGATTCTTCCAGCCTGAGCATTGTCTCTCTGTACAAAAGCTTGTTTTGCATGTTCTAACTGTATCTCCTGAAAACACAGAGGGGGGGAGAAAAAAGTTAGTTCAAATTCATCACCTTAATAGTTAGATTTCAAATAATGCAATCATAGAAGATATCTGATACTTATCAAAACGGGATTACATGTAATCAGACTTTCATTGGATATTGTATGTCCAACTTTCAGCCCGTTCTACCAGTGTCACATACAGTCTCTGTCACTGAGCTCAATATCTGGGACAACCATCATGATTTCTCTGCTGTAAGGACATTGGGTCACACAACTCATTGCACTGAGAAAGGGAGGACACGTATCAATACACCAGTGCAGGTGATCTCCTACTTGTGAACATTTCAGTGTTCCACGAGGCACATTCTCCAGTTTATCTCCTGTGTCACAGCAGGACAAAGTACTTCCCGTGAAAGCGTTTGCTACTCCTTGAGCGAGGACAATGTCATCATCAGAGACCTCCACGCAGACACCCACTAATCTTAAAAGCATTCCCTCAAAAAGCATCCTCATTTCAAACATCCAGTTATTTGTCTACAAAAGCCACCAGCGGTTTAACTAGAACTCCTTGTGTCAGGCCTGATTAAAGACCAGCTCTCAATATTTCCGCAGCAGTAACAGAGATCACTCACAAGCATTATCTGATGCAACCACCTGATAATCTCATTTTGTGATTCAAATGTACCCCTGAGAGAAGAGGGGAGGGAAAAAGGCATTTAATCTTTCAAAACTGTATCTTTTTCTATTTGACCTTCACCCTTTTCTTCATAAATTACTCTTAGACTACTTTCTTATAATTTTATTTTTTATTTCAAAGGAACAACCCTGCACAGACAGGAACCTGGTAACACAGAGGAACTTTTTGTTCAGCTCAACGGTTTTGCCAAAACCAGAACCACATTTTGGTGCTGTGGTTAGACTTCCCCATCGAGATTTCTTTGCTGAATGGAGGAAAACAAATTATCGCCACGTCCTCCCTTTGAATTCCAAGGCTTATAAAAACTTCTTCATCGGAAATACAGTGCTGAGTCTGAACACACACTCGTAATGAGGTACTCCGAAAACCGAATCGGAGCAAAAGGACGTGACACCATCCTATTATCTCCACCTCTTTGCAAATACATGCCTTAAAAGTCATCTTAAGCCAAGACTCGGGGTAGTCCAGGCTCACCAGCAGGACATCTTCTTGGTGAATGCCATCTCCTGTAAATTGCAGGAGCAAGAGCAGTTCAAGGGAGTGGAGAGTGAAGGGTGAAAGGCAAACTCAGCTGGCGCAGGATCAAACCTGCCAGAGATCCCAACCTCTCCGATTTTAGTCCTAATTTCTAATTAAAACAGCTAACCTGTGAGGTACAATGAAAAGCTCCCGATATATTAGGGAGAAAATGAAAAAGAGGAGGAGGGGGGAAGGATGGAGCAGTGTTTCAAGGCTGCATTTCACTTATAGAATAATTCAGAAATTTCTGCTTTTGCTGAGAAACGCTTGTGGGGGTTAGAATTCCGAGTGTTACAATTTCAGTTCTGTCCCGTTTCCCGCCCATTCCAGCCCCTGAGGGAGGTGTTAGAACCCAGCAGCAATTCAGCTCACTCTGGCTGGATGCAGCCACGTAAGCTCTCGCTTGGCTCCAACTGGGACCAGAATCTCAACAGAAATTTGGAAGCAAGCAATCTGGGGAGGTTTATGTTGGGAGGAGCACGAGAACAGAGAAAAAATTTCATCAGCTGAGGCAGGCAGCTACCAGGGAGGCAGAGAGCTCTGAGGGGCAGGTAGGTATAATCACTCCTGTATTCCCAAATACTCACCACCTGGCAGGGGGTAACGTATGAATAAATGAACAAAAATGTTTGTCATTAAGTGGCAGTGTCACCAAAGAAAAAAATCAATTTAATTTAGCAGAAGGCTTACGTGGGAAACTGTGAATGTTGCTTTCAAATCCTTCCCTCGTTCTATTTATTTTAACCACTGAAACCGCTGGCGCTGTTGTGCTGGCAAATCCAGCACTAAAATGCTGTAAAAAACCCGGGCACCACTTGCAGAAGCCCGGTCTGTCACCATCTCTGTGTCCCCACTAGTGGGTCTGGAGGTGTAGGTACCACTGGGGGGACCTTGCCTGACCCAGAAGCAAAGCAGGGCCCATGTTCCAGAGAGGCAGGTTGAGAACTTGTTTCTCCTCGTCACCCAGCTAATTGCAAAAAGGCCATTAGTACTACAATTAACACAAGCCCAAACACCCCATCCTCTCCATGCTAATGTGATTTCTTCCAACTTCTTCCTACACGTGGAACCCACCAGAAAGAATTCTCCCCCTTCATTGAATGCAAGTTGAAGGACTCAGTGGTGCCATGTGCCCGTGCTCTCGATGGTCAGGGAAGAGTGAATAAACTGGAAAACTCTGCATAGGATGATGTCTGTCTTCTGGAGCTCCCTATTGACACCTTCTCCTTAGTTCACAGAATCATAGAATGCTATGGGGTTGGAAGGGACCTCTGGAGATCATCTCCTCCAACCCCCTGCCAGAGCAGGGCCACCCAGNNGGCTCTGCCACCCTCACAGGAAAGAAGTTCCTCCTCAGGTTGAGATGAGAGTTTGTTACAGTTTGTGCCCATTCCCTCTTGTCCTGTCCCTGGGCACCACTGGAAAAAGCCTGGCCCCATCCTCCTGACACCCCCCCTTCAAGTATTTAGAGGGGTTGATCAGATCCCCCCTCAGCCTTCTCTTCTCCAGACTGAACAGACCCAAGTCCCTCAGCCTTTCCTCAGCAGAGAGATGCTCCAGGCCCCTCATCATCTTTGTATTCCTCTGCTGTCCCCTCTCCAGCAGCTCCCTGTCCTTCTGGAACTGGGGAGCCCAGAACTGGACCCAGTGCTCCCGATGGGACCACCCCAGGGCAGAGCAGAGGGGGAGGATGAAGAAAGCACAGGGACCTTCAGGTAAAGATATTCCCAAACCACGACCAAGGCGGTGAGGTGACGCACAAGAACATGCAGCCCATTACAGGGCAACATGTTTAGTCTCTAAGAAAGTCTAGAAACTACATCTCACCTATAAAAAAGACCCAATGCGATGTCTCTTCTCTAATCACTATACACACAGAACAACGTCATAAACTCCATTTAAAGCATCTGACTCCCAAAGGCTACCTATTCCCTCGGTCCCCGGGCTGAAAGCTGAGCCATCTCACAGTGTGACTACCTCCCTTTCAGAAGCGGCTCGGCAGCTACCAGCAATTTACCAGGGAAGTCTTTAGGAGATGTTCATAACATGCCCTATCTGTCTATGTGCAGCCAGTATGAAAAATACCACATTAAAGCAAATCAGAGACACTCTCTGATTTGCAATAATTTTTCGTGTTCCATCTACTTCAGTCCATCATTGTTTACCGGGACAGATTAAAGTTCACAGAAATACAATCCTCTCTGCTTTGCAATACAAATCCTACATCCTCCAGAACCTTCTCCGACTAGACTTCCTGTAAACTTAAGATTTACTCAGAAAGCAAGCTCTGCCTTGGCGCTGGAAGTCCAGAATTCCCCCAGGTAGCATAAGACTATGTGAAAAATTAATTTGCACATTGTGGCAGACACGCTGGCGGTGGAATTTTCATTAACTTATTTCCTATCTAGAAATTTTACCCCAGTGTTTACTTACAGCTCATTAGAAGCTTATTTAGTTCCGACTTAGATAGAAATTTATGCTTGGGTTCCATCCCAAACACAGGTCTCCAAGCCATCAGATACAGCACAACCCTTTCCACTGGAGTAGATCCTGGGGCTCAATTAAAGAGCACAACTTCATCAGCTAATACGCTGGGCACAAATAAATTCCCAGACAGTGTGGAAATGGATTTACCAGGCCCACAATTAAGCATATGTTAAAATTCATCCTGCAGAATGGATTTTACACACCAAGAAAGGGGCCAGTGTTGCTCTTCGTGAAGCAGACTTAAGTGCTGATGGAACTTGACCGTATGCAAACAGATCTCGATGTGACAGATATTTAGTGGAGATATATCCACCAATATATATAATTTTAAGCTCACAGAACAAGCAGTAGGGTACAACACCACACCCTGAGCTCTGGCTTAACAAAGAGATTGTTAATTGTATTACAGGCAAACGGTTTGGAGGCTCGACTTTTGGGCATCTCTGTTACTGTAGACAAAAAAAAGTGGTGACAGGATATAAACTATCAGAATCCCAAATAAACTCTTTTTATTGAAAGCCCTAAGAGATCCACCTCATGCATGGCTAAATATACTAATATTATTTTCCACGTGCCTTCAGCTTTGCCCAGAAGTGGTGATGAGCCCAACTGCTGTGACAGATGATGAGTATGTAACAATTTTACGTGGCATAACAGGACCCAATGTGAATGAATTTGAATCCAGCTGGATTATTTCATTAGAAGTTGCAAACTGCATTGTACTTACAAAGCAGAACCTGACCTGCCTTACAGACCCATCTGGGCCACGTTACATGCATTGTAAAGAGCATCCGTGCATCAGGAATGGTTGTTTGGTCTCTGCTGTGGTCTCCTGCTGTCTGAGGTCCAAGGTCTAGACATCAGACCAAGAAGACTGACTCCAAAGCAAAGCCCAGAGGTTACAGACCTTCAAGGAAGGACTGTACCTCTGTGAACAGTCTCCAATTTGTGCTGAGAGTCATTCCTGTGCCCTGACTTCAGTATCTATCATACAACTCTGCAGGCAAGAATCAGCAAGGGAGCTTACACGTTTCAAAGATTTACAGTTCTAGAGAAATGTACCCAATTGCTTTGGCTGGCGAAGCATCCTGACAGACTGGGCCGACAACAGGCAACTTCAGCAGAGCCCAAGGACAATTAATTTATTGGAAAGTCCTTGCTGCCTGCACCAATGCCAAGAGCATCATTATTAGCAGCCTCAGAACTTCTCCAGAATGCATGTCACCTCTCTAGAGGACACCCAGAATCGTCATCCTTGTCCTCCATCACTCTTCCTCCCTCTTTCTGTTCTATATGGAGGTGTCCCTGCCCAGGGCAGGGGGCTGGGACTGCATGATCTTTAGGGTCCCTTTCAACCCAAACCATTCTGTGATTCTCGATCATCACCTAAAGGGCTGTCTGGCTCCTGAGGACCATGGACGTGTTCCACCACAGTTCCTCTGCACTGCAGTTAGCCAGGATTCACTTTTGCAGTAGAGCCAGTTTTAAAAAAACCAAAGGAGACACACCAAAACCAAATACAATTCTCTCCAGAATATGATCATGCCCAAGAAAAGTCCTTTTAGGCAAGGAAAGAGAAACACCCCTCCAAGGGATGAGAAAGCCTGGTCATTAGGATTCATCCCCAAAGTTGGAAAATCCTGCCTCAGCTCTTGCTTTTCCTAACTCAAAGAAAAAACACAAAAGAACCCAAAGACACAAAAAAACCCCTCAAATCTTCCACATACCCAGCCATGAGGTTACGGGCTCTTTTGGCCTGTGGCTCTAACCTCCCTTACCTCTCCCCTTTCTCCCCACCCCCCCTCCTTTTTTTTTTTTTTTGGCAAAAATGTGTCCTATTTTCATTCTGGGTTTTTCTTCAGCATTTCCTGAGACCTCTAGATGCACTGGGCAAACAGGACTGGTGCTCTCTGTCAAGACTATGATTTTAATCCACCAAAATCAGGATATGTGAACACCAGAACATGTGGCCCGAGATTTTTCCCTAATTGCCACGGTTACTGACATTAATCAAGTAACACGTTTGGTTTTTTATCCAAAAGAGGCTCTAGTTCTGCTGTTCTGTCACAAAACTGGTCTGTGTCGTAGCTACTCCGGAGTTACAACAGTCAATACAAAACCCAAGGGAATACAATTTAATCATGTGATACCCCACGTCCTCTTCATACAAAGTTAATTAGGCTCTGTTCTACAAAGTCAATTTGAAACATTTGTCTCAATAGCATTATCTTAATTATTCCTCATCAAAATGATACCACCTCCTACTGTGAACTAACAGACTTGTGTAAACAAGAAAAAAAGAAACCGTGCAGTCTTGAAGCAGGTTCCCATTTTAAAACTCTCTAGTGTAAATACAGGCATTAAGGATTCAGAAGGAATACAAATAAGAAACTCACGTGTTTCACCACTTCAAGGATCACTTTTCCTCCTGAAGACTATTTGTAACAGTGCTGCTGAAATACAATCTGTTTATTTTATTTATTAGTGCAATATTTTGTTTGCTGTAACAAAGTACCCTAAAGTGTGACTAGCCAAGGAGTCCTTACAAAAGATGGATTAAATTTCATTCTCTAGAATCACATATCCCTGAAATATTCTTGTCAAACTGTATTGTATTAGACCCACCAGTAAAAACTGGGTGAACTCTGGATACGTGAGGTGTCTTTTTCTGTCCTTTCCAAAGTGCAGCTGCACGAACTCTGAATTCCAGTTAAACGGAATGTGCTGATGAATTGTGGTCTGGCCAAAAACTTGCTTGGCATCCTCTGGGAAGAAAAGAAAAATGTTCATTTAAATAATAAAATTAAATAACAATAGATACAAGCATATATTTATACGAGTAAAACAAATATATTTTCTAACAGGAAAGCAATACTGTTTATACAAATTGGTAATATATTGTAAAATATGGTAAATTTATTGTAAAACCTGATTTTTTTGTTTACCAATATTAAAACAAATGGAGTTTTGAACACCCTCACAGACAGTCTCTGAATAATCTCTTTATTTGTGGAGTTTTACACGCGCAGCATTTGATTAGAAGAGACTCAACTACATATTTCAAAGTCAAGCAAGAAAAGATTAAAATTAAAAGGTAGTTTTTAAAAAGATGACTAAAGCTAGCCAATTTTCAGCATAAGCTTTTCACGCTGCTAACAATCAAAGTTTTGTGTCACTTATAATTCAGGCTTTTGTATCATTCCCAGACTTCTCCACATTCAAACAAACCAACTACAAAAAATACCAGTATTTTAAGATCCACTTTTTTGTAGCTCCCTTACAAGGGCAGTGACGCGCAGGGACGGGTATGGGGGGCACACGGTGGGCAGGAACACAAACTGGGCACCACCTCCAGCCCCAGACTCTGCCACAAGGAGGGGGGTGCTTCAATCACACCTAAACTTCAAGTTTATAGCAAGCTCCACGGTTCGGTTCAGTTTAGTCATCGCAACTGGGCAATGATTTATTAAAGCTTGGCAGAGCTTTTGGTAAAATATGGCATTTTTGGTGAAGAAACAACCACCTGAACCAGAGGAAGTTGTACAATCACTAATAAGGACCATGTGTTGCTGGAACATATTGTATTGTCCATATTTTAACTAATGGAAACAGCAAGAAGATCTGAGGAAGGACCTGTCTCGCACGACAGCGCCCACTTCAATGGGACAGTCTGTCTCGGCCAAAAACACAGGGCAAAGATCTTCTGAAGACAAGCTCCAGGCCAGAGGTTCCCAACTGCTACAGACCTTCCTAATTGCTATATGGCTCCTCCAGCAACGCCAGCCAAGAGCCAGTTCTCATCTCTGGTGAGTTCCCGTGGGCACGGAGAGCTGGTTCCCAGGAGACACTCCCTGCCCACAGGTCTCCTGCTGCCTTCACGCTTTGGGGAAGAAAGACCAGGAGCCCAAACCCCGAGCTCCTGTCTGTCTGCAAGCAGCAGAGCTGGAAACCAGTTCCCAAGCGTGGCTGGCGCCTGGGGTTGAGGAAATCAGCTCAGCTTTGTGTGGAACGAGCTGGGAGCCACCTCGTGGAGCCAGCCTCTGCCCACCAGCCGGGCCTGGGGGCCACCTTCCAGCTCACCCCAGTGCCACAAGCAGAGGTGGGGGCTGACTCCTCGGGACCATGAGGTCCCATCTCCCGGGCAAGTTGAGTTCTGGCTTCTGGCTCGAGCCCATGGCAGCCAGGGTGACCTGAGGAAACCCAGCCAGGGTGGAATTTCCATTTTTAGCCAAGGAAGCAGGAAAAAGTGAGAGCACGGTGGCACAGCTGAGAGCCAGGGAGCGTCAGGAAGAGCCTAAGGGAATGGCAGGTAAAGACATAGGAAAAAATGGTCCTGAGGAGGTGAAAGGGGCAGGTGTCCTACTGCACAGACCCAAAATGTGTTACCCACCAGGACAGCTTGTTCTCAAGCAAGGGGGCTTCACAGAGAGCAGAAATGGTGCTGCAGACCTCTTCCCGTCCCTCAACACAGTCAGTAGTTTCATCTTTAAAAACACACACACACCCCCCCCAGATCCCAGGCAACCAGTGGTGAAAGAACAAGTTGGATTTAACTTACAAACAGAAGACTGACCCTAGTTAACCTCAAATTCTCAAAATTCAGAACTTCAAGCTCTAATGTCCTATGAGAATTTTCTCCAAGCCACGTCAGTGCCCCCAGGACAGCATTGTTCCCTCACGTCTTCAAGCTTCACCACAGCTGGTTGGGACCTTGCCCACCAGCATTCTCCAGGAGCAAAATTCCACTCGCAAGACACCAAGAGGAAAAGCCAATCGGTTCAGGGCGAGGTCCTGTCCCTCTATTGAAAGTCTTTTATTTAGGATGCTTTCCAGTGACACAGCTCGAGGCACCTTGCCACAGGTCACCGGAGATCACCTTTATGAAGTTCCTGCTTTCTGCCAGACTTCCTTCAAAGAAGGGAACCAGCATGAGGAAAACCTGTCTTGTCCATAAATAAAGAGGAAACGGAGGCTGGCTCTACCTGGTAGCAAGGAAGAGAGAGCCTCTATCTCTGCTTTTCCAGAGGAATGAAGATATTCCCAGAAGAGCTCTAGGACCTGTGCCTTGCACGGAAATCGGACACTCATCCGCTTCCTCTTTTCCTCTCTCCCACCTCCTGCAGTTCCCCAGAGCAAGACACCGACAATGTTCGGAAAAAATTAGGAACAAGTCACCATTTACCAAGAACTGTGTTTGGTTGGACTCCAGGTTTCTCTTCATCAGAGAAAAAGAGGTGTTTTCTTATTCAAGGCAAGGTAAGAGATAGGAAAATCTTAGCTAGCATAAAAGCAGCCTCGAATTCTTTTTGACGGGCCCAGGCTCCTCACAACCTTTCCTGCAATTTGTTAACATATGAAAGTTACACAGTGTCCTCTCATTATGCCACTGGCATTTAATTTTAATTGGTTATCATACACTAGCTATCTTGAAGGAACCATGCATCTTTCTCCCCCAGCTCTGTGCACTGTAAACCCTCCTTAGCTGGGGCCCCAAAATGAAAATTCCAACTCAAGAAAATCAAACATGAAGAAGTGAAAACAACAGTAATTTCAGACCAAATACAACGTTTAAACATTGGCATTATAAATGGCAAAGGAACCCACAGCAATGGAACTTAAAAGCTCATCAAGCCAGGAATATAATAAGGTCTATACCCAGGGCTTTTGCATTTCCTGGTCTACTTTGGAGATGAAAGCCCGTGCAGAAGCCTCAGGAGTTGAGTAAGCACAAACTTCCCTCTGAGCAGTTCAAGAAGGCGACGACACTTAGTTTTTGCTATGACTTGGAAAGCAAAGACGACCACATTCGTGTAGATATTTAGTACAATAATAAGAAACCCTCCTACACTACTTGATCTTCCCAAACTCATACTCCATACTGATGCCAGTGACCTGGTGACTAACACCAGACACTCCTCCGACAGCGCGTCTCCTACGGATCCTCTGATGGCACGAGACCTGGTGCCATTTGTACCCCCAGTGAAAAATTAGCTATTTGGAAATCTGAAATTTTAAAAGGAAAAAACTGAAAGCCATGCTCCCACTACATCTAAGAAAAAAGCCATTTGGCAGAACAAACAACTAAAAACTTTACAGGGTACATTCCATAAATATCTGACATACTGAGATACATATATGATGATATATACATGATATTATATTAAATCTGAAATTCTTTCAAACTGTTTATTTGTGCAAGGACATACAGTTTTCATGCAATGTCATCATTAAGTCTAATAAAGTTGATACTATCTCAACGTAGAGCTAGAAAAAAATTCATGATCTGTTACAAAAATCCCATTGCCCTTACAATATTGCTGCACAATTTTTGCAGAGAAGCTGTCATCATTGGTTCTATTTTATATAAATTCTATACATTTTATATATGTCATACCTTTACACAATCAAGCAATTTGTGCACGGTACAGAAAACCTGTACCAAATCCCTGGGCCTTGAGAACAAAAAATGAGATTACCCTGATGATGTTGGCAATAGCAACTTCTGTAAAAAACCAAAGAAAGGAGGTGAAGTGGAAAACAAAGAGGAAAAGAGGCAAAAAGGAAAACAAGAGACAAATGTGAAAATAGACGAATTACCAGAAGTTAACACGAGTTCCCCGTGCACCAATAACCTTCCCCAACCCTCCTGGCAGCTCTATATTCATCACACTTAAAGCCCTGAAGAGGAACACAGGAGCATTACAGCTACAACTTTGCATTAATTTTGCCTCATTTAATCCAAGAGTGCGGAACAGATATTTTAGTACAAAGAGATAGGATTTTTTAAACCCAAATATGCAAATCTCTGTCATTCTGCTCAGACGAAAGGTGATACCTTTAAAAAATCATGTTTTGTTAACGGTTAAGCACCTCTGTTTGTGCATTTGGAAACAGCTTCACTCCCTTTAGATGGCTGTAATAAAAAGTGCATTTTTTTTTCTGAAGCAATTTAAAATAAATCCTACACAGAAGAAAAGGCAAAGAAAGAAGTCAGAAGTCCAGTTGGTCAAATTAAACTACCGACGAAAGCATCCATCGCGACCAGGAAGCCCAGCACCTTGCCAGCTGACCTAAAGCTCGGTGGGGATGAGAAGAGGATGATTTCCACAGGCTTTGGTCCTCATGGACCACTTGAAACAGCTCCACATCCTCCATAAGCTTCGTGACCCTGAGTGCACCACCAGGCTGTGCACACTCAGTGACACACATACACGTCAAAGCCCCTCACCTCATAATATTTTGCATTATCTTGTTCTACTGGAATTGCTGGGGTTTATCCAAGGCTCGGGTTGGCTCTTTTGGTTTGGGTTCTTTGGTTTGGTTTGATTGGTTTTTAATTTCTTGTTGTGAACTTCACTAGTTAAGAGTTTATGTCCATCCTTCAACCATCTGGCACTAAGTGTTCTATAATGATGACTTTTTATTTGGAAAAACATGTCTCCGTCACGCCTGCTCCACAGAGGTGGGGGACACTGGTTATTCCAAGATCTTGGACTGGGATGTTCATTTATCCCCATCCACCAGAAGAGGTACAGCCCCGTGGAAGGACATCACCGTCTTCATCTCTCTGCTGCTTCATCAAGGAAATGAGGTGAAAAAACAAAGTGATAAGAGCAGGAAGGGCTGTACCAGCCACCTTCTCTCACAGGTTAGAAGCCCTGAAATAATACATGAATGCTGGATTTTCACTGTCTCTTAATTCCTTGCAAAATATGGACCACAACCTATTCTACAATTCTGAATGAAATAAATAAAATAAAATAAAATAAAATAAAATAAAATAATTAGGTGCTTTCCTTCTTAAAATATTCCAAGTAAAGTATCTGGTAGAACACTCAAACCAAAGCTGGCAGAGTAGAAAGGCAGCACATAATTTGAAGAAAATGGGATAGTATTAATCATCTCAAGAAGGAAGGGGGGGTGTGATTTGAAAAAAGATAGCTCAAGTCAGTGCAATTTATCTACTGTTTTAAATCATTCATTTAAAAGGGTGCAAAATCCTCTATCAGTGAACCCGGTATGTTTAGACTAAGCCCAGTTTTACCCGTACATGAAGAAATTGGGTACAAACACCTAAAAACCCACAAATTCACTTCTTTTGGTAATTTTGTGTGCATGCATATGCAAGTGGCAGCTTATTTTCTATAAGTTTGGAGTAGTTACTCCACATTCAGAGAAAATCCCCAAAGACACAAGTAATCTCAAATAATAAAAAGTGGTAATTTTAACCCGTTAACTCTGTCGAGCCAGCCTGGCTGTGGGCAAACTGGGGTTCCCCCCACTTGCCATGAGCCTGCCTTGCTGTCGGGTAACCAGAGCTGTGGGATCAAATTCAATGCCCCCATTTCCACATGGGCAAGTGAAATCATCCCCCGGACTCATCTCCCTCATCCCTGTCACGGAGACATTAAAACCCCAGGACTTTCAGGGTGACTGTTTCACCCCGGCGGGGGCCGGTGGCGCTGGGGTCGTCCAGGAAGACAAATTTACTCCTCGACTCACATGGTTGTTTCCTGCAGCAGTTCAATACACCAGCCAAAGTGATAAAAGCAAATTCCTGGCTTGATGAAATTATCCTTAAACTTTACACTTTACTCTCCAGTACAGACTTGAGAGCTCTATTTCTTTAACAGCTATTTTCCTTAGATAGATGGTATTAAAAAAAAAAAAATAAATCACTTTCTTGCAAAGCATTAACATACATTTTCCCCCACTTAAATACTTCAATTTCAAATGCACCACAAAATGTACTCCCACAACAGTACTGTATTAGTATAAAACTATTTTAGTTCAATTAAAATGTCTAACTATCTACCCCCAAACCTACCTAAACTGTAATTTTCACTTTGAGCATTTCCAACATGTTCTCAGTTTTGTTTTCTTCTATCAGCTTATCAAATCAGGTCCTGCATTCCAAACGTTGGAAAAAAATAGTCATTAACTGCTAGGTAACAGCAGATTTTCCAATTTAGAAAACTAAATTACACACACTGCAATATATGTGTATTTTGCTACCTGAAATTTCGCATTAAAATTTGTAATAACAAAACACTTTCCTAGTTCTTAGGGCCAACTGGAGTTTTTTTATCTCCTAATCTGTAGTTCCAAGACAATTTGAAAAGGGGATGGGGAAAAAAATTAGAATAAAAATCAAGCTTAACTGCTGCTGCCATGGTTTAAATATATTCTGGAATATTTATGGTTCCTCCCCAAATGCTGCCTAGTAATCACCTTGGGGTTTTTTTTTCCCCGACAGGATACATAGAGCTGTAGGAACGATGGCCAACCCTGTTAACCAAAGAGTGACCTCAGAGAGATGAAATTTATTCTCAAATTGACTTCTTCCCACCTTTTCCACACCTTTTTTTTTTTTTCTTTTTAAGTATGACGAAGTAGCAGCAGAAAACCCCATGTTTTAACCATCTGAGCATGTTGGATTCTTGAATTATCCCACCAACTGGAAGTAGCTCTGTTACCTCTGTCTTTTCAAATTGGAGCCATTGTAGTAAATGGTGCAAATCTACAGTTGGTCTTTCATAAAAAGTGGATTTTTGACCCACTGAACTGGAACAGCTTCTGAGCAGGTCTTCTGATCTCAGCAAAGACACACCACCCCACCCCATGCACATCAATCTGATGTGCACCTACATTCAGTTGTTGGGAAAACACCTCTCACAAGTCATTTTAAAAGTTCCAAAAATCAGAGTGGTTCTTGCTGCAGCACAAACAGATGATTTAAAGAAGCAAAAACTCCACATACATCAAAAAATGGATGCCTTCACCTGGTTTTTTCACCTCCAGGTGACATACTAACACCTGGAGCACATCAATGGAAAGCAAAAACTTACGAGATTTGTCTGGCTGCCCTCAGAAAATGGAATTGTTTGATTCAGCACATTTTCAGGCAGAAAAGGGACTGTCCTGCCACAGCCCCATCACTGGCCCATCCAAACTTCTCAACAAGGACAGAGTTATTTTGGGGTTAATTTTACATAAATGACAGCATCACAGAGAACATACTCATGCCTTTGTGATTCTTCCCAATCAAAAGCTCTATGATAAGTTTCAAGTTTCACCCTTCAGCCCAAAACGTCCTCACTTTTTAACCCTCTTACTTTCCCCCTGTTCTGGTTGGTTGTGCTCCTGTCACTTCTAAAAACGATGAATTCCCTTCTTCATGACATATCCATACCCTGTCCCATTCTCTTGGCCCTGATTTTTTGACCGACACACCTGAGCACTTCTGTCACCTCTGCTAAACACTGCAAATACTCCAAAAAAAAGCAAGCTCTTTCCAAGAGCACCATCACTCTCAGCACGAATGACTCTGGATCCAAGCTTGTCTTCTTCTTCTGGCTTGCTTGGATGTAAGGGAAAATGACATTAATTTATATATGGAATATTACATAATTGGCTTACAGTAAAGGTTTCCAACATTTTTCCAAGATGCAAACCCTTAAAAATATTTCTACTCGAGCTGTGCATATCCATAATTTCAGTTTACTGGCAACAGCCCTACATTTCTTTATTACCTTTCCTGGCCTCCTTAGCGGTGAGCAACAAACTGCCAGAGCCCAAAGACCACAGGTTTGGAAAGCACTAGGCCCCATAAAGGCCTAGAAACTAAATTTTACTCTTTTTGCCCTGAAGAATAACAAAAAAAAAAAAACCCAGATCACTTCCACCAAGGCAAACAGAACCTGGCTCAAATAAAATAGCACTTCTATTTTCTCCATATAAGATAGTTGGGGGTCAATACATGTGACGTATGTGGAGACGCTGATGGTGTGGGAGGTTTCTTAGCCTGGAGAAGGGTGGACCTTGTCCACAGCTTCAGCTACCGATGGGGAGACGAAGACACGCACTGGAAGAACAAGAGGCAACATGGATGCAACACGGGCAATCCCAACAACACACCACGAAATTATTCTTCATTGTAACAATGGTCTCACCCGGGAAGATGCACATAGAATCATAGAATGATTCCAGTTGGAAGGGACCTTAAAGATCATCCAGTCCCAACCCCTGCCCTGGGCAGGGACATCTCCCACTAGACCAGGTTGCTCAAAGTCCCATCCAACCTGCTCGTGAACCCCTCCAGGGATGGGGCAGCCACAGCTTCTCATGGAGGCTGCAGAGTCCCCATCCTCAGAAATGGATAAAACCTTGATTGGATGTTGCCCCTGGAGCAACCTGGTCTTGATGGTCCTGCAAGGCTTTGAAACAGGTGGCTACCATGGTCCCTTCCAACTTAAACCTCAACTGTTTAATTGTTCCTTGGGTTTTGGTACTGAACAAGAGACAAGCTCAGCCTTCAGCCTGGTGTTTTTCAGTAGGAAACTTTGATATTTTTTTTTTTTTTTTAAAAATGAGAACAACAAAAAACCAACAACAAAGACCAAACCCAAACACCAAATTTCAGTTCTGGATGACTTAGAAAACTCAATTGTATTTTCTAGACCAAATGAAACACAACTGTGTAAAAGGATGGAGCTCTTCCTAATATTTAAAATGAGAGATTCATTTTGTGACTAAACAGGCTTTGTTTTACTTCAGATGCCTTCAGTCTGCCTGGCTACATAACAGCTTAGTTAGAGGGAAAAAAAAAAACAAAACAAAACAAGAAAAACTTGCCCAGTAGACATATGTCTAGAAATTAAATTCTCCACAAACAGTATCAGGAAGATTTCAAAAATTGTTTTGAAGAAAATAAATATACTAACAAGTCTTCCTTACATCCTTTTCATTAAAACTGGACATTATTTGTGCAAAATCCAGTACAAACCACAGAAAAATATCAGAGACTAAACAAATTTTGCATGTAAATGTTGCTGTTGGGACCACCATCTCTAGGCAACTGCCATTTATAAACCAAGAAGCGTTTTGGTGTGTAGGTGGAAGCTAACACAGCACTGCACAGTTTCTAACCAATTCGAACCAGCAATGGAAATTTCACTCAGAAATACTGAACATTGGGATTTATTAGAGATCAAAGTTACAGCCTCAACAATTTCTTTTGGTAGTTTGGATTTAGCTTTTCCTTGCTCTGGGTGGTACCAGGCTGAGCATCGCTAAGCCAGGGCTTGTGCAAGGGAAAAATCCGAATTACAAATCCCACGAGAAGAGCCAATTGTGAGACTCCTGTAACAATTCTTTGCATATTGGAAAAGTATGGGAGCGTTATGGCAGAGGAGAAACTCCAAAGCTCACCACAATAGCTATTCAAACCTCTGGAAAGAGCCAAGTGCTTTTAGAAAGTTTACAAACAAGTGTGCAGGCAACTCAAGTATCAGATAAGCAAACAGGAGTGCTTTGGAAGATGTATCCTTAATTAATGTGCTTATCCAAGAACCATACTGATACAATTAATACCAGAAGCAGAGACCCACAATAGCTGCTGTCTACATGTAAAGAAAGTTTTGTTATGAGGCAAAAGCAGGACACGTTGCTCCATTCTGTTACGCAAAACAAGCAACAAGTTTGGGTTTGGGTTCCCCATTCCCTTTGCATTGCTGCTGGGTTTGGGGGTTGTGTTTTGCTTTGCTTTTTCTTTTTTTTTTTTTTTTTTTTTTTAAATTAAAAGGACTGCCTTGTTTTACAGCATACACACATCTCCCACAGCAGCACAGCACAGCATCCATTTTGAAACGAGTTCAGAATGAATTAGAGGACTTAAAAAAAAACAAACCCCAAAACAATAAACCCCAAACAACAAACACACAAAGACTAAACTAAGTCTTTGAGCAAGGATTTCTGTCTGTTGGGAAATTCTACTTTAAACCAAATCAGAACGAAAATCTTCAGAGCCAGGTTCAGCACTGGTTGGCAGCAGAGACTGGGGCAATTCCATCTCTTTTCCTTTCTCTGTGAGCAAAAAGCAACATGGACAACACTCCGTTTGCCCTTCACGAGGGCTGTGAGAACTGGGATAAGAAAAGGAAAGTTCCAGTCCTTGGCTATCACGGCTGTGTTATTCACAGCTCAGAACTCTCACCTCCCATCATTTCATTTATCCATCCAAAATTAGAGATGGAGGTTAAGACGACTTAGTTTTTTAAACACTGACATTTTTACCCAACCATCTCGCCTTTAAACACCATCTAGTAAAGAATTTCAAAGGGCTCTGCTTCTTTAATGAGGCATTAAAATACAGTCATACGACAAAAAAGCAACTCTACTAAGTCTCTTAAACCCCTGGACTTACATTATCAGCTTTTATGTGCCTGTCAACACTCAACAGTAAGAAGCAATGGTTTGCTCTTTGCCTGGAATTTAAAAGCCAGCGAAACTTCCTCCCACTTTCCTGCTGAGAGCTTTAACTCCTTGCAAACTGTCAAAGCTTTGACACTTCAGCAGCAGATAAATCTGGGACACGATGCCACAGCCAGGTGTAGTCTCAGTCGGCCACTGCCCACTGATTTACTAGTGGCCATTTCACTCGCCTGGAAAAGCAATAAATTCAGAAATTCTTCTCACACACACACACCCCCCCGGCCACGTACCCACACTGCTGTCGGATCAGCCCCTTTAACCAGCTCCACCAGGGACCCAGGCACCCTTACCTTCCAGCTTAGAAAGAAATTAAACGTTTCAAATCGTAGAGACGTCAACATACGGCTACAACGCAAGGGTGTTTCCATCCCAGACAGCAGCATTTTTCAAGAAAAGGAAGTGCAAAGTATTAAACAGTGGTTCTTCTTTACCCAGAACATTTCTCTAAATGCCCACAGCCTGGATGTGGGATTCAGTGTAAAAGCTGGTTGCTGCAAAGCCCACTATTAATCTGTTTCACAAAGGTGCCAAACTAGGTGCACCTGGGGAGGAAGATTTGGATGATTGGCTAAGGAGAAAATGCAAAGTTCACAGCTGTGAAGCCCTGCATTCCGTTTGGTATAAGCTAAAATATTTGTACCTTCATCTCACTGTACAGAAAAAACAATGACTGCCCAGAAAAGCCACGCTGTTTCCTCACAACAATAAAATGAGATACAGACTTATAATGGATCCTTGAGATACCACACTTAACAGCAGCACAGTGAAAAACGATCCTTTCGCTTTTCTTCTCTGCCTTTCACACTGTAATTCCACAGTACACAAAACCCCCATTTAAGGCTCCTAACCTTGATAAGGACTTGATCCCACTCCCATTCAAGTCAATGGAAAAAGATCTCATAATTAACCTCAAAGACCCACGACTGAGGCTCTGAGAGGCAAAGTTACAGGATGGCATTGTAATAATTTAGTCGTGAAAATATTAGGATTTTTTTTTCATACTAGGAAGGAAAAAAGCTTTGGGTTGGTTTTTTTTATTATTATGATAGAAAATAGAAACTAGCTTTCTTCAAAGGTCACCTATTTCTGCTGAGAACACCGAGCCAGTCCTCACATCCTCCTCAGCCCGGGCACCACACAGGAGTCACAAACCCATTTATGCTTTCAAAGGGGCAGAGGAAGGAAATATATATATAAAAAAAAAGCCATCTGAGGTTCTGCCAACGTTGGCACGTCTCCTCTGCCAAATACCTTAACTACAGCCTGGCACGGGGAGTTTCTCTCATCACTAGGACTTCAATGGGCTTCCAATGCCAAACAAATCCCCTGCCGCAATGTGTCAAGCCCCAGGGGAAGACTTTGCCAGAGGGAACATACGAGCCGGAACGCCAAGAGTTAAAAAGTTAAGTGGGGCTGATTCAGCCTTCACATCAAACGACTACCAGGTTTTTCCAAGATTATTAACGAGCTGCTCCAAGCAACCTGGGGGGGGGAGGGAGGTGGGGGCTCTGACGCAGACAAGAACCTGCACATCAGAGACATTCCAGGAACCCCGGTTTGGCTGCGCTGGAACAAAACCTCTGCAAAATATGCACGGCCTCCCCATTTCAGAGCATCTCCCTGCCTCTCTGTCCATGCACGAGACTGCCAGGCACAAAATACTTCCTTCATCAAGGTTCTGATCAGCAGGGCTTTTTTTTTCTTGAAATTCTTTCAAATCTCTTAGCATCTGTAGTACGTTTTTTTTTGCAAGCCGTTCCACCGGGTAACATTGCACACAAAAGGCACGTCTTTCACAACCTCAACAGACAACCCAAAATAATGAAAAACTAAAATAGACATAAGGCTTTTCACTGGCCACAACTTCAAATAGGGATTTTTGGAGCCAGTAGAAGGAATACAGTGATGCTTCAAGCAACAGTACGAGTTCAAATGGAAGGGGAAGGGCTGTTTTAACTGAGATTAAACCATGTGTGGGGAATAAAAGCAAAAAACAAAGGACGTGTGAACTGTACGTTTTGGAAAGACAAAGAGTCAATGTCATCCAACTTTCCTTTTATTTCAAACTGTTTAACAACCAATTAATAAAACTTGAGACATTTGGATAACCACATCCAAATGCAGCAGATTACAAATAGCAATTTTATCCGGTGTAGGAACTTAGGCAGGAAAAATCCCCCCCACACTTTTTGAAGCGCAAGCTCAATGTCTGAAGTTACTTAAAACTGCTAATTTCTGAATCCTTTCAGCCAGCACGGCCCTCACCCTCGGGCAGGTGGCAGATAGCCCTGCAGATACCAAAAGCTGTCTCTATGGTATCTAGAAAAAATCAAGCCCCATAATCAAGTTTCAAACTGGCCTGAGTATTTCCCATATTGTCAGTGCAAACACCACACCTCCTGAATTTTCAGGGAGGAGGCAGGTGGGAGGCTGGTAATAATGGATTTATTACTGTAAAATCTCACAGAAGAAAGTTTTAAGCCTTAAAAGGAAGCCAGCTTGAAATATAGCCAATTTAAACAAAAAATAATTCAGGGTAATTTCAGGCTCCACATTCACCCAAGTCTTCTGGCAACTTTCTTGCGGTTTTACAATCATTTCCTAGGGTCACCTTTCACTGCTGTTCTGAAGACCTGCACCAGCACGTTGGGGAAGAGAAAAAGCCAAGCAACCAGTTCTCCAGAGAAAAGCATCATCGTGAAGATGATCGTGAGCTTGACTCCATATTGTGCTCATGTAAATGACTAAAAAACTTGGCCAGAAAGTTGCTCGGCACTTGTGTGGTTCCGCCACCCATCACCGTGTTCCCCACAGTAACTGGAGGTGAGATAGAGAAGGGGTTTTTAAATTAAGAGTATACATTTAAGAACAGTCTTACCAAAAGTAACTTCTCCTTTGCCAGTCTTGTCAAACAGCTGAAAGGCAACTATGAACAACGCATCTGGAGCACACAGGACTGATTCAAACGCCACAAACTCTTGGAAGGATATCAACCTGAGGGATGACAAAAAAGGCAAGAGCTATGAAACCACATGCTTGCAGAAAACTGAAATACAGTGTGACATAGATAATATGAAAGAAACAAGATCACAAACAAAATGTGTACTAGATGTTATCAACAGGGATTAAGATTTATCCTAAAATGTCCTATCACCAACCCTGTCAGGAGGCCTGGATGGAAAAGACTTTGCTGAACAAGGAAGTATTCCTCTTGGCAAGTCACAGCAGAACATCAAATAAGCAATGAGCTCGGTGTGGCTACTCACCTTTAATGTCCAAATGCACTTTGGGGGGGCCTACCTCCCCCCGCTGGCAAGACAGAGAGCCAGTAAAGAGAGGAGTAACCTCCTTCCAACCCAAACCTCCTTCCAACCCAAACCATTCTCTGATTCTATGTCCTTACAGCCCGGTTACCCATACACAGGCGCAGTAGCAGAGCCCAGATAAAAGCTGAGGTGCCCTTCCTTAAGGTAGTTAATATGCTGAAATACACAATTAAACAAATTGGCATCGTTTCCAGCAGCAGATTTGATATAGAGCAAAGACCCCGAGCGGTTCTCATTTCTCTGAGTCACACCCAAGAGTTCAACTGGAGAGCAAAAGCTCCCAGTCTTAAAGAGGCAAAAGCCAACCATTCTTCTGATTTGCTACTTCTTTAATGTCTTGGTTGCAGAGTTTAAAATGGTCTTCAAATACGTGGTTGTGGGGCCGCTGGCAGCCCAGGAGGTTCTTGACTGCCCTCTCTCAAGCTGCTTTCTGTCAGTGCAGCAGGCACAGAGCTTTAGTGGGATCACACGGCAGAGATTTATTTCTGAGAAGCACAAAATTCAGCCTAACACACACAAAAAATAATTGTGGATTGGTTTTTTTTTTAATTAGAAACTAACTTTGGACTTGGACTCAACGTGACACTGCAGCCTCTTCAACGAAAACTTCCAGTCGGTGCGTGACAGCAGTGAAGAACAAAGTGAATAGGTTGGAAAAGACATTCTTTCCATCAAGTTATGACGACCCATGACTGTACAGCAATTTCCAGTCACCCTGTCTCAAGGGAATTCATTTCAAGTCACAGTGAAGCGCGCTCGCTGCACAGCAGCAGCAGCAGAACAGCCATGGGGGAACAGAAGCTGATTTCTGCGAAGAACATGAAAACGTGAGATGAACAAAAGAGGGTATTTCAGAAAGAGTATGGCAGGGAGAAGGTCAAAAAGCTGTTCTACTTTACCTCCCTCAATGTATAGGCACTAAATCAAAGAAAGCGTATATAGTCAGTCTAACAAATAATTAGCTCTGGGAACTTGCTCCCACAGGTCATTAGGTAGTGGGAGAAATAAATAAAAAGAAACCTCCTCAGGTATTCTTAATATTAAACTCACAACTGAGAATGCCATGACCCTGTTTCTCACACATGCCCTAAGCTCTCCTGGCAAAGGCACCAATGACTTGCTACATACACACGACTTGGTGCAGGGGCTGGCCATAAAGGCCTTTATTTTAAGCTCCTGGGGAGCTCTGGGTGCTCCCCACTGTTGGAAACACAACACGCAGAATCCCAGCCTTTAAAGGTAAGAAAACTTCTACCCCTCCTCAGCCAAAAGAAAATTTTAAAAATGTAACATTTCCTTCAGTTTTAAACTAATATATCACAACCTGCTTAGTTCTGCATTTATGCAGATTTATTGTTAATCTGTGGCTGTAAAAGCTCATTATTGTCCATTCCTGCTGGTTACACACCTGACAACTTCCACAACAGCAAACTGGTACAAAACACTGAATTCTTCCATCCCAAAGACTGCAAAGCCCCCACATAGAAAAACAAAATAGACAAGAGGCAACAAGACTCTACAATTGTTTAGAGTTTAGGATTAGAAATGTAACCTCCCTGCCAACACCATTTTGATAAAGCCATATTTTTCTGTGAAGCAGCCACCAGAATATGTCCTGACCAACCGATCCCAACACGGTGGGGAGAGCACATAAAAGAAACACAGCACCTAGAGCTGCAGAATCCCAGCACCACGCTAAGAACATATTCTATCTTCCTCTATTCTATGTTCTCAGACCTGGATTTGATTAAAACTCCATGGATTAGCACTGCTACAAGATTTTATACTGAGAGAAGCATTCTTTGTGCTGGCAAGTAATAAACCCCCTTAGTAAGTCAGAGAGAGGTTCTTAAAATAACCCCGTATCCCATTTTTAAAAACAATTATTCATATTACTAGGAAGATTAAAAGTGTACAAATTGTGTGGTTCTAGCCAGAATGTTAAAGAAGAGACATTAATATCTGCTGTGCCAGCTGAATTCAAATTAACCCAATTTTTACATGTTAATTAAACCAGCTATTTTCTTCTTATTGTATTTTTGCTCCCTAAGTAGACTAGCCTGCTAGTGATTCCCAACAGATCTATTCTAACAACAATGACGTATTCATTTACTTCTATTATGACCATACAATACAGTAACTGAGCAGTAATTTTTCACAGTCAATTACACGTGTGAGTCTTAATGCTTAAAGATGCTGAAATAATGTGTACTACATAGCCATATGCTCACTTCTCTGTGCTGCACGAGGGGAGTTGCCTGGGTAACACATTTTCTCTCCGGTTTAGCATCACCCTTTTGGGTTTAACGTAACCCTTGGCTGAATATCATTAGGTGTCATTAAACAGCACATATTAACATGGACTTCAATATACTACTTAAGAGTTAATTTATCTACCTAAACAAATGCCCATTTATGTTTCAAAAGCAGAAAAAAGCCCAGTGATTTTAACAGTGATTTCCTCTTTAACAAAGAGAGGAAGCTGAAATATTTACAAGATTTTACTTTAAGATACCCTACCGACTGGTCCCAGCCTTCCTTCACCTTCCCATCCTCATCTTCGGAGCCTGCACCATTTATTCAGGAAGGCTGAATTTTTGGTATTTTAAAAACAAACACCCCAGAGTTACAGTCTCAACACAGCAACTGGGTTAGGTGGAGCAAACCCACTATTTTCCACTCTCTTGCTTTCTCCCAGGCTGCTTCTTCTGGTGCTCACATCCGTGGTACCTGGGCAGCAGGAGACACAATGCTTTCCCACCAGAACAAGTCCACGTGTTGCCATGCAAAGGGAAAAGAAGCCATCACCCAGGGTAATAATACACACAAATGCAATGATGAGGAGGTTTCTTCAGAAATCAATGCATATGTTTTTACTGTATCAGCAATTTAAGCATGATAACATAATGGGACACAAATTGAAGCTACATCTATTATTTTACGCTGCAACCTGGATAAACTAAGTATAGGGTAAAGTGGTGCATTAGAGGATAAATTTATATCCAATAATAATGGAAATGCTGGCATTTCCAAGTGTTATTTTTGAATAGTTTGTCCTTTCTAAAAATAAAGCATACAGTATTTCTCAGTAAAGTGTTAGTTACTACAGTCCAAACAGAGATCCGCAGAAAATACTTATTTTATTAGACAGATGTTTAAAAGTACAACAAAAGACTGAAAAACAGTATGTTGCAGTAGGCAGGATGGAAAATGCCCGGCCTGTTGCTGACAGGCCTTGAGAAAGCCGCTGTATTTTCAGGGAATTTCTGGTCCACCTGAAGCCAAGTGAAGCATTTTTTGGAACTAAAATTAGGAACGAGAAGCTTAAGGCCAGGAACCAGCCAAGGCTCTTAAGCCTGTTTCATACAAAATCTGTGTTATTACCAATCGACTACTTTGTAAGGCTCTCTGGCCACTGGCAAGAAAAACATCTCCTTTTCTTAAAGTAAACTTTAAAAAGATGCCTCTGTAAGAATCAAAGAACAGTTTGGGTGGGAAGGGATCTTAAAGCCCATCCAGTGCCACCCCCTGCC
>BJBW01016105.1:0-15020 GCA_004320125.1 Scolopax mira
TTCAAGGCCAGGCTGGATGGGGCTTTGAGCAACCCGGTCTGGTGGGAGGTGTCCCTGCCCAGGGCAGGGGGGTTGGAACTCAATGATCTTTAAGGTCCCTTCCAACTCTAACCATTCTATGATTGTATGTCTGTATATATTAGAGGTTACAACACACTCTCACTAGAAAATCCAGCAGTCTGGTTGTGAAGAAAGCAAAAGGACACTTCCTTCACTTCTGCAATAAAGCAGTTATTAGGACATTTCAGATCAAGAAAGTGGACCCGTGGGACGAGGTAATAGGTAGGTAGAATAACAGGTCTGGCCATCATTAGTGACTCACTTGAGCTTATTACCTCCAGAACATGCAGTCAGAGAGGACACCAACTGTGCAACCGCACTCCCTGGTACAAGAGAGAACTTGCTGTTTTATTAGGGAAGAAAGACGTGGAAGAAATGAAGTTTCCTTTGCCACCCCTGTTAATTTCCGCCTGCCTAGATTCCGCTGTGGTCCACTCCAGCTTACATCCTTAATATTTCAGTGTATATTAACATTAAAAAACCAGTCTAAAGAGCAAGACAGGCAAGTTAACTACCAACAAACCGTCATAAAATTAGAAATATATTTATTAGTGAAGAATAGTTGAATAGTGAAGAACAAAAGCTCACAAAAGCTCACAGATTTGAAGCATGTTTGAAGCCTAGGAAATTTTTGCAAAATGGATACAGCCCCAAGATTTTTTTAAATTAGTAATTATATACTGAAAGATTTTAATATACTATTTTGGCCCAGCGAGGCATAAATCTGATTTTTTTTTTCAGACATCTTTTTACATACCCTCTGAGGATGGATTTTTGTTGCAACCTTTCTTTCTTTCTCCTTGGGTTGAGCTACTTTACTTTTTCTTTCTTCTTTCATATCACCTTCAAGGAAGCCTAATTTCTTCAGCCTACAGGGATTTTCACTAATCCCCCGGTGAGATTATCAGAAAGCCCACATTCCTGGCCAGTGAAGGCTGTATGTGGATTTATTCTTCAGAAGCACTTATCATATATTTCTACCACCCCAAAAATAAAGACTGACAATCCTAGTTTGAGCAGATAAGAGCTTATTCTATTTTATTGCATTTTTTTACCTGGACGTTTTGTTACCTTCATGTAGTCTCATATCTCAAAGAAAGGTGTCTCTGTGCTGTCTATTGCTACCAGCTCTTCCTTAAGAAATTTACTCCTATGCTGAGAAATGTAAAGGACTTCTATGGTTTAAATCATATTATACTGTATATTTTTCAGATAGAAGAAAAAAAAAGTTCTTTAAAGCAATGAATCTATGGAGGATACTTTTCCAACAGGGAGTATCCTAGCCCAACAGGGAATATCCTTACCCAATAGGTTTGACTATGATGTTATTAATTTCTAATCCCCAGCCAAAAATGCAGACTTGAACCCATTTTGGGTGTTTGTTTGGTTTTTTTTTAAAATACATTATTAGCATTGGTTATGTGGAAATATGAATGTTTGTATCTATGAAGATTTGTATGATGGAGGAATCAATCTCAAGATTTCTTTCTATGTAGATTTATTCTGTCTTTTTATCTGTGCATCTGCCATACATATTCAGCATTCCTAACAGAAGCTCAGTGTTAGGCACCTGGGCTTTGGAGAGCTGAGTACTGTGGTTTGGGTTCTTGTTTCCTCACACTTCATTAAGTTACTTCTTTTAATTCTTAAAATTTATAGGTTTTGTTATTTAAACTATCCATCAAAATTTAAAGCTTACTAGAACTCTTGTGTTTCCTTCATGGATGGGTGAAAAAGGAAAGTTCACTGAAGACTGTTTTAATTTAAGAATTCTTTTTTTAAAAAAATCTTCAGCCAATGCTTTGAAAACAATTTCAAAAAATACTAATCAACAAAATCCAACCCAATAAATACCTTTTAAACATTTCATAAGGGCATTAATGGAAAACAAAAGAGTGACTGTAGAAGTTTCTAGGTAATATACAATTAACTCATTCAACATGCAATGTTCTTATATACAGGGCTTATTTTTCTCCATGATTCAGCATTTCTGATATTACAAGCCTGTAATTTTTATTTCTCATAAACTCTTTTTCAGGGCATTTGATAACGAAGCAGAGCTAAGTGTATGGAGACTGATGGAGTGCTCTAGTCACGTTATTTCGAGCTGCTCTATGGTTTATCACTTTGCCTCAGAAAGTTCTCAAAATACAGCAAATCAAATCTGGTTTTAAACAATTCAGGGAAAAATTCCTCTTGACGTGTTATATTGCAGGCACGATACCAAAGACAAAAGCAATGATATGTAGAGCAGGCAGCACCGTGTGGTAGATAGTCAGGATCCTCTACACGAAATTAAAACTAAACACATTATATTATTGATCTGACCTCTCCACATTTGCACTGCACCAAAGACTTATTTTCTTAAATGATGGTACTTTTGAGAAGCCCTTCTATGACTATAAGTAGCAACTCTGTGTAAAATGAGATGTCTATGATTGCAACGTAATAAGGCAGTGAGCAGAAATACAGGCTTGGGAGAAGCTGTGAGAAGCTGGAACACTGGCCATGGCATGCAGGACTGCAGGCATGGGGTGACAGAAGATGGACACCCAACACGGGAGACACCAAGAATCCCATTGGTGATCAATAAAAGAAATGGAGCTGGGGAAAAAAAATTGGCTTTTAGAATCATAGAATCGTCTAGGTTGGAAGGGACCTTCAAGATCATCTAGTCAACCATCAACCTAACTCTAACAAAAGAAAACCATACAAAAAAACCCACCCGCCATTAATAAGCTATGTTTCTAAGCACTGTGTCAACCCATCTTCTGAAAACCTCCAGGGATAGTGCCTCAACCACTTCCCCGGGCAGCCCCTTCCAAGGCTTAATAACCCTTCCAGTGGAAAAAATTTTCCTAAAATCCAATCTGAATCTTCCCGGGCACAACTTGAGGCCATTTCCTCTTCTCCCATCAATTGAGACTTGGGAAAGTCTTCTCTACACCCTCCTTTCAGTTAGTTATAGAGAGCGAGAAGGTTTCCCCTCAGCCTCCTGTGCTGAGGCTCCTCCTTTGCTTTACTTTTAGGGATAATAAAGAAAACTAAGAAGGACTTTCTGCTAACAACAGACTGTACCCCCCTCCACTAACACCAGACTTGTATCATTGACCGCAGGAGCCATAAAAGCGATAGGAGGATGAGCATAACACCAGGACAAGGGGGAGTTCCCGGCATCTCTATATGTAAAAGTTTTAACTGGATTGCTATTACTGAGACTTTTCCATTCCACTTGTCTTTCCTTTCTTGCAGTAATTAGATGTGGGCTAATAATGATTCCTTGATTTGACTGTTAAGATTTCAATTATGCTAATAATAAATTCTCGGCTTTATATACATAAGTGCCCTTATTGCCCATAACATGATTTTGAGCATAACGAGTTATAGGAGCATCTACAGAGTTCTTAGCAGTAGTAAAACAGAAGCAGCTTAGTTATTCGGTATGCAAAGCAAATTCAGTGCAATGATTAGTACAGCTTTCATCTTATTCCAATAACTATGAATTAGAGATAAAAAAGCATATCCCAGTTGAAGGAATAATGTTTTGTTCCTTCAGTTCCTCTGCAGATAAATGTGATTTTATTCAGTTGACCTCCAATGCTTCTGCAATGAAATTGTGATTAATATGCTGTGCATATCATTTTAACTTGCTGTGAGAAGGAACCAGCGCATAGTTAACGAGTCTTTCATCTGGGCCTTCATCACTGCGTTGGTGAAACTTCAGTCAGTTGCTGGAAATAACATGGAACCCACAGCTGTATTTTATGAATGTGAACAGAGATTAGGCTATTTCTCACTGTGTCTCCAACGAAAACGAACCATGCTCAATAACAAATACTTTACACGCTTTTTACTTTGCAATATGAATGCAATTTTAATAAAATATAATAAGTATATAGTAATTTTTCAATGGTGAAATGACAATCAAAAGGAAAAATATACAGCTCCTAACTACGAGGATTATTTTTTTCTTAAGATACACTCATAACCAAAATCATAAACTAAGAAAACGTTAAGCTGTTTTCCTGAGCTTATGATTTTAATTTGCTGTGCTAAAGTTCTCCTACTTGTCATTCTGTTTCTGTGATAGGTGAGAAGAAATATAACTTTTTACACTAACTTTTAGTATGGAATTGAATACATCAAGTTTTCTGTGAAAAAAACAGCTTAGGAGTTCTTCAGATATCAAAGGTTGTCAACATGCTGACTGGTCTTTCTCAAAGGTCTTGCAGACCATTTTGTTGCATTAGGATTCTGAATGAGAAAAGCAGAACATACAACATGGAGGTAAACAAACAGGGAAGCATTTTCTTCATACTGTTCTAAAAAACAGTACAACCTGAGGGCTATTCCACAGTTCTTTCTTCCCAAATTTTATTTCCCTGCTAGGATTGGTCAGTGACATAGGCTTCTATCTCTGATACCTCTTGTGGATGTTCTGCCACCATCGCAGGCTTATTCAAGAGATGTTTATGAAATTATGTGTGCTGATACGTAGTGTTTCCAAAATAATTATGTGGAAGAACAAAAATGCCAGGGCCTATGCAGTAACTCTTCCATAACTGCAGTGGTGATGGTGATTGGGGGAGGAGATATTAATTTTATTCAAAATTTATGAACTGAAAGAAGTTTACATAGACACAATACATACAACTCTTCAAGTGCACATTCATTGTATTGACAATAAAGAAATACAGAACGGAAAGTTCAAAATTTTTTTTCCAAATTTTAGGTTATAATTAAATGTTACTGGGATTACAAATGGTCTGCTACCAAAAGAGGCTGAAATCTGAAATAAGAAAGTATAAGTAAGTTTCTAAAAGATACACATCAATGTAAATCCTCCACTCGGTATTACAGAGCGTGAAAACAATAATAATCACAGTCTCTCAGCTATGAAGCCACTGGTGCTCATCATGCTCTAACTTAAACATCTTTCACAAACCTCCCAAAGATTAACTTCTTAGATAATAAAATATTGTTTATAATCTTTTAGATGTTATCTTAGATAATAAAATATTATCTAATAATAATATAGATAATAAAATATTAGATAATAAAATATTATCTAAGAACATAAGAAAACCTCTAGTGGTTTAGATCAATGGTCTTTGTCCTGTACCAGTTCCATTTATGGACAATACAAGCACACAACCTTTATAATTTCCCTCATATCCTCTAAACAGGATGTTTTGAGATGGTTTTGAGGCCACATTCCTGCACATTCACTGTAGTGACCCCTGTTTGTGGATCTCTTTTTCATGAATGTGCAATCCCATTCTCAACTTGATGATATCATTTGGTATTCAGATGCAACTCTAGAAATATATTCCTATTCTGCAAGTTGCTAATTATTCCCTTTTCTCACACCTCTAGAATTTCTTCTTACTTTTCTCCTACTGAATGATTAAGCTTTTCCTCCTTGAAAAGGCTCTTAGAACTCAGCCCTACATTTCTATTTTTCTATATTCTGTGGAAAATAAACAATCATGAAATCTACAGTGAAGGCAGCAATCCACAAAGTAGGAAATGATGACTCTCTATAAATATCTGGCAGACTTCTGGCTAAGTGGTCTTTGAGGATCCCTCATGTGGATCATGACAAATGCAGATATTCTTAGACTCCAACAAGACTTATTCTTGGTCTCAACAAAAAAAATTAATTTGTATTTTATTTTCACCCCTATCCCATGTACTATATTTTGAAATATCCATGTTTCTTTTCTTTAAAAGGAAAACAATGTGAAATGTTAGGTCTCCTCTGAGAATATCATTCTCAGCAAAGGGAAATTCATAATGAATGTTCATTAATGTTCTTTACCAGTTCATTAAAGCTGCTTGTGCACTATGTTTATGAACATCTTTGATAAACATTTGGATTTGTTGTGCATGAACTGCTGATGAATAGTCATTAAACTGTCCCTAAGTTTATTCATTATGACTGCTTATTAATTTCTCATGAATTATTGTAAAATTCAAGCTGCTCTAGCAGTCATCCATAAACAAAGAACAATCATTCACTATATGTAGTACTTATATTTTTAATTTATTTCTAATAAGTTCATTTCTAATGATTAATGCATAGAAAATGTACTTTGTTCTGGCAGTAACAATCAAATCTAAGCGAATTTCAGAGAAAATTACTGAAAGTTATGTTATAATTTGGAGACACACTTTCACTTACGAGTCATCTGACAGCCAAATCTGATCCATATTGCAGTGATGTAGCACTCAACTTCTTGAGCATGTCCAGATCCGTTTAGCTTGTTGAACATGTCTCCTCTCTATATTGGTAATATTAGGGGGTACTTTCTAGTGGGAGTGTAGGTAGCTCAACACACACTCTTCACACACTTACATTAGCTAAATTTTAAGTAGTACAATAACCTGCTCAAAAAAATTTAAACATAGCACAATTACAGAAATCTATGCAACTTTAATTTCCTTGTGTGCATACAGCTGTCATTACTCACCCACCTAAGTTTTTCCCTATGAAATTTCATAACCTCAAGAGGTTCCATATTCCTTTGACCGTAGGACAGAGCAGAAATTTCTGAACTAGATTTAGATTATTTAGATTGCATACTGATAATAATTTGGGCCTTGCTGTCTCTATATCTGGATAGCTCAGGTATAGAAAAATTTAAACTATATATCTATACTATCATTAAACATTTATAGCCATCTCCACTGCATTCACACCCATTATAAAGCTTTTCTCATTAACTTTTTTTGTTTGTTAACCAACAACGCATATTTGAGGTTTGTTCAGTTTTGATTAGTAAACTCTAATTATTGGGTTTGATTGATTATTGTAATAGAGAATATTTTTCACAAATATCATGAAGATAAACCTTCCATCTTGTTTCTTTTTGAGGAAAGAAAGAAGTAATGGAAGCAGCAGTGCCCAGTGACAGGACAAGGGCACAAACTTGAGTATAATAAGTTCCGTCTAAACATGAGGAGGAACTTCTTTCCTGTGAGGGTGGCAGAGCCCTGGCAGAGGCTGCCCAGAGAGGTGGTGGAGTCTCCTTCTCTGGAGACATTCCAAACCTGCCTGGACACATTCCTGTGGGACCTGCTGTGGGTGCCCCTGCTGTGGCAGGGGGTTGGAGGAGATGATCTCCAGAGGTCCCTTCCATCCCCATATGATTCTATGAGTGCAAGTGAAAGAATGTACTAAGTCACTGTATCATAGTCCCTCAGCAATTGCTGCAATTGGAAAAAAGTCAGGTAGGCTGGTGATAGATATAAATCCTATAGAAAGGTCAAAAAGCTCAAAAAGATGCCAGCAAATGCTAAAAATGTCTTCACACAGGATAGTTTCTGAAAAATCGGACCGCAGTAAAAGAGTGGACTTTCAGGACAAAAAACACAGTCCCTCACAAAACAAACAGATAATATGGTTTTATTTTTAATGAGCTCAGGTTTGATGAAATTCCCTGTGACAAAATTCCAACTGAGATGAGATCCTTTGGGCCTCATCAGCAGCATATTAGTTTCACAGTGTGGTGTTTCCAGACTTCAATCGTAACTTCTAATCTCCAGCAATACATTGGTGTAAGTACTTACTGTCTACACGAATAAATATTCAGTCATTCAGGAACGTCATTGTTTTCCGTTCCTCGACAGATTACTCAGAAGTAATTTAAAACAAATTAGACAGAAAACATGTACTCCTCTTATTTCTATTTTATAAAAATGGTAGCTAGTACTCCCTTTCCTCCCTTTAAGGATGTGATTTATTCACCCAGGAAGGAGGTATAGGAATTTAGGCTTTCCTCTCCTGTGGCCCATTCTGGGCCACACACATCTGAAATCTGATGCACAGAATGCATGGTTTTCACACAGACAGTCAAAATTGCTTGTAAATAAGAACATCCATTGCTCTTGTAGTAGATTTCCATTAACATAAATGAGAAGAGAATCTATATCGGGAGGGGAGGTGTTAATCTAATTGCTTCTTTTTCCTTTATCTATTCTTTTGTACCCTTTTTTTAAATTTTATTTTCTTTTCTTACTGGAATCTCAATTTTATTCTTCATTTCCCCCAAATTTATTCTATCCTTTTTACCCTTCTTTTCTTTTTCCAAAACTTAAACCAGAAAGAAACTCAAATATTTTGCTTGAATTCACTCCTTCAAATCAAACAAGACTAATAACTCTAATTAAAAAAAAACATAATCATGAGTATTCTAAAATGAGGACCATGCTAAGGAATTTAGGTGGGAATATGAAAACTAATAAGCTTATGAGCAGTGATATACCTGTAAGAGAAAGAACTTCTGCATTCTTGGTTTGCATTCAGCTGCAAAAGCTACAAAGTGGGAGAGAAAAGCAGGATCTGCCAAGCAATAGGGGGGGGTTTACAGGGAGCACCCAGTGACACCCCACTGGAGTGCCAGAGGCACCAGACTCCAGAACTTCAACCTGACAGGGAGCTTGCAAACACCCAGCTCACACCTTCTCCCCAGCAACGTAAAGAAACAAAAGGACAATTATAATGGTTTTAGAGAAAACTTCAGTTTTAATACCAAAGTATACTTACGTCAGTATACATTTGATTTAAAAAGATAAAATTGTGTGCTGATTGCAAAAATATCATTTAATAATCTAAAATTTTTGTACTATTGTAGAAAAGTGTCCATAAGGCAGAAATAAAAAGTGGTATTTGCTTTGAGTATTTGGAGCAAAAGCTGTGTTAATGGGAGTTAAGATCATGCGTCAAAAGGCAATATGAGTTAAAGCTACTTAATTTAATAAATTGGGCACTTCTGTCATTATTTAATTATTTAAAAGCAATCAACAGCAATACCTGCATTTTCATAGGTAAGGAAGTAATTCGAGAAAGAAGGCTGATTGAGCAAGGCTACCTCATGGATTCTTTTTCTGGAATAAGCTAATTTGATAAGTATCATTTTGAAGAGCAAATCATTAAAATAGACACATGTGGAAGTGGTACCTGTGAAATAAAGTAAAAAAAAAAAAAAAAAAAAAAAAAAAAGAAAGACTTAAGTAATCAGAAAATATACTTGGAAAGGGGAAAGGATTTTTTTAACCACTGAAGAGCTACATAGGAAGATCAAAGCCCTTTCACCCGTGTGATGTATGGGTGCTTTGCACAAATAGATAAAGGAGAACCATTCTTGACTTCAGAGTACAATTATTTCCAGTCTGAAATTTGTTTTTCTCACCCTTAATGTTTGCTTATGCATTAGAAGAGAGGGAGTTAATTCCTCAGTCACTGGACTCTTAGCAATTAATTGATATTCCAACTAGGTTCTTTGGATCAGGGGCTGCCTTTATTTTTTGCTTTTCCACTCTGAGGTATTACCTGCTTGTTCCTTTTAAGATACACCAAACGAACAACAAATTTTAGAGGCTCTGTGGTCTTAGAGAGGGATTGCTTCTCCCTCATGCCTGTGGTTCCAGCTGGCCGAGACACAGAGGACCACGCCAAAGTCATCTGTGCAATCCCAGGTGGGCCAGCAGCTCAGAAGCCCTGTTGAATTGCTGGCTACATTGTGTGCACACGAAGGGCTTCTCCGCTTTGTGAGTCTTCCTGTGGAGGACCAGGCTGGAGCTGCGTGAGAAGCGGTCACCACAATGTGAACACTCGAATAGAGGTCGCTCACGGTGAACCAGCTGGTGCTGGGTCAGAACTGAGACGCAGCTGAAGTTCTTCCCACATTGCGTGCACTGGTGTGCCTTCTTCTTCTTCTTCTTCTTTGCCTCGTGGCTACACAGATGCTGGATAAGGTTTGAGCTGCAGCTAAAGTTTTTCCTGCACAGAGTGCACTGATAAGGACTCTGTCCTGGGGAAGTTCTTCCTGAGACCTCAACGTCCTGCAAGTCTTTCACGTTACATTTTCTCTTCCCAGAGAGCTCTGTCTGTTCACCCTCAAGGGGTATTTTCAAACTGGTATTCTGAGACATTTCACAACTTAGATCACCATTTTGGAATGTGTTTTCTCTTTGATCTCCTGATGACAACTTCTGTTCTTCCTTATGTCCAACCCTTTCCTTCTCATGAGTCTCCATATTTTTTCCTCAGGTGTATCAACAACTGCAGGTTTAAAAAAAAAAACAAACCAAAAAGTAATGTGCTATTGTCTGCAAGCAGAAGAATTAATTATTTAGTACCTGTACTTTGGAGCTAAGAATAAGCAGAGTAATTAGCAAAATTAGGTTGTGACCAGTTAAGTTGAGAGCTGGAAGACTCCCATAATTTCACAGGAGCTGCCATCTTCACTGGGATCAGATCAAGTGTCTTTGATAAGGATATAGTAATAATAATAAGCACACATCTCACCCTCACACTGCTCTGGTGCTCCAGAATGAATCAAAGATCACCACGGGGTGATGGGCATATATGTATATATTTTTACTCCAATTTGATGTAGGCACAAATGTTTGCTTATTTGCATAACACAAATGTTATGGAAATAACAGACTTTGAAATGCCATGTGGGAAGAACACTCTTTCACCCCAGCATAAAGGAATCCACATTGGTCTTTCTCAACAGGAGGTACATTGGCTAATCTGCTGTGTTAAATTTTATTTTAATTTTAAAAAATGACAAGAATCTTAGAGAATTTAAGATCCTAGTATTAACTCCTAGACCTACTGTGAGTAACATTAAATAGTTTTAAAGAGTCCAAATAAGTGTTTCCAAACCAGTACTTCACATCTCTGTCACTTCCTCCCATGTGCACTCTTGGGTGAATCACTGTGAGTTTATTTGCAAATACTTCAAAGTCCCAATGACAGTTACTTTTTAACATGTCCTTAATCTTTTTGGGCTTCCAGGATCTGGGAGGTAACAACCCTTTTTACTTTTAGAATGACAATGATGTTGAAATGCATGAATGTTCACCAAGAGTACAGATACAACAGAAATAGATAACTAATCCAATGTGTGTGTAATTATTTCTTTAATGCAGGAGATTATTCGTGAAGATTTAGTTGTATCTTAAATTTGTGAGCAGGTATGGTCATGAGTTTTGAGCAAAGTACTTCTCAACAGAAAACTGCAATTTGTCCAGGACAGTCTTGTCATACTCAAACTACTACAAATAATCTTTGTTTTCCACACAAATCTTATAAAAAAGTTTCATTTCCATTTTTTTCCTTCAGATTCTTGCTATTTCAGTCCATGAAGTAGAATTAATCATATTATGTTTAAGTTTTCATCAAAGTGCACTGGTAGATTTGAGTTACCTAGCTTGCTACTGTGTGACATCTTGTATGCCTGAGCCTTAAGCCTCTCTTTTATTCTGCAAGGCTTTTTTTTTTTTTTTTTTTTTTTGCTTTTCAACATAATTCATGGCATGCTCAGTCCTCCAGTTACCACCTGGCAGGTAAAAGGAAAGAAACCCTCTTGAAAGTACTAAGGCTGACCTACTTCCCTTTGTAGAACAGTCATGAGGATCTCATGGGCTCCTGTTGCCTTCATGGCTCATCATCATCCCTTCACAAAATTCCTTTATTAGATTATCATTCCCTCAAGTTCTGAGCTATCCCCATGAAAACCTGCAGGTCATTACACCTTGGGAAAAAACGAAGATGGCAAAACTTTAACTATAACTTTAAATTACTCTAGACAAATTATTATCATGGCAAGGAGTCATCATAGGAAAGTCAACTCCTTTCAAACTATAGAAATTAGTCTCCCTCCTGCCTTATGGATAAAAAAAAAAAAACCCACAAACCCTCAGATCCAGACTCTGAGTGATCCCAAATGGAAACTTGATGCTGGAATAGTGGCCTGGACTGAGTTAGTGAGTTCCCAGACCCAGCTCTTCTGGCAAGTTATGTAGGAACTGTTATGCCCTTGATGAGTGTCCTTTTTATGTCTCTGCCTTCAGTTTGTAAATCCGGTTGCATTAACTCCACTGGTTCTGCCCAACCTACTGGAAGCCAAACTGTCTGAACCTCTGGTGCAGTTTCTCCATGCTGCCACCTTCCTCCTGCAGAATTACTGCCTTCACTCTTGCAATCTCTACCATCTGAATGAAGCGTTCAGGTTCCTAGAGAGCTGCCAGCTATTTCTAGGTGACAAGCAAGCTGCACCCATTCAAAGTTACCTAAATAACCATCACTGAAGATTTCCCCAGGCTGCCACAAAAAAAAAAGGGGAATGCAAGGTCTGAAAAACCTGCTGGCACTGAGTGCTTAGACATTTTCTGAAGTCTATACATCACGGCCAATTATTTCAGTGACACAAATCCCACTTTTCTCAGAAATTAGTGGCAGTGCCTCACCAATCCACAAGTTTCCCCATTTATCTCAGTCTTCTGCCACGTTTCAGAGCCAACCCTGCCTCTGCTCATCATTATATTAAAACATATTTTAAGTAACTTTCCAGCAACAGCATTCTAGTTCTAGCACAGCCATCCATGTAACCTTTTCGTCCCCACATCCAAATTGTGCAGAAAGTGCTGAGCCTTGGTGTTTAATACCTGGGGAAGGGAGATCAAATCTACTCTTGCATCTTTTGAGTCAGCAGCAGCAGGAAGAAGAGCATTGATGCACTGGCACGGACAACGAATCAAGAAGAGTCACCTGAGTGGGTCACAAAAAAGAAAGAATTAAAACAAGAACTTTGCTGCTACCTACTACAGGCTTAAAAAAAAAAAAAAATAGAAAAAAAAAAACCAAAAGAACCAAACAGGAATTCCCCAAACACCAGTCACCACAAAATTCTGAAAAAAACACATTTCTTGAAATTCTCGTTATGGTTTATCTAGAATTTCTGTCTTCCTTGGATGTAATCCAAACACAAAGTAGGTGAGAATTCTGCAATTTATGAAGCACCATTCACAAGTTGTTAAACTTACACCACATGAATTTTCATTTTAAAAGCTGGGGGACACACAGTCTATACAACTCACATAATACTGAGTGCATTTCAAAGAACAGTTTACCATGGAGATTCACAAATATGTATTTTTGCTATACAGAATTAAGATTCAGCCCTCTATTTCAGACAAAAGCTTTAAAATGGAATTTAAGTAGATGTTCATAGAATAGGACGATACATGAAAATATAGCCCCTTTTTTAATATTTCATTAACAATAATGCAGTTTTACAGCAATCGAACAGCTCTTTCATGAGCCCATGAAGTTCTGTTATGCTGTTTACATAATTATCATACTACATAACCGAAACTTGAGATATAAGCAATAAAATTATAAATACATGGGTTTTTTTCCTCCTCACTGCTATTCAGAATTTGCATCCTCAGAAAAACCGAGCTGCTTTTCCAGTTTAACAACTGGAAATCTGTTAATATCCAACTGTCAGAGAGAAGAAACTTGAGTTGGTGAATCTTTGGTCTGTGCCAGGATGGAAGCTCTGAGGAGCCCGACTTGGGAAAATATATAGAAACTGTCGGACAGCAAATACTGTCACTTGCACTAGTTGTAGACTCCTCTATTACCAATCTGTCGGATTCATAAAGTCAGTATTTTATGCTTTCTCGGCCTTTAAAAGGAAGGCATAGAATAGAATAGAGAATAGGCGTCTACCCCTCTGCTCTCCTGAGAGCCCACCTGGGGAACTGCATCCAGCTCTGGAGTCCTCAGCTCAGGAAGGACATGGAGCTGATGGAACAGGTCCAGAGGAGGCCACGAAGATGCTGGGAGGGCTGGAAGCAACCCCAACGGGTACAAGCGTCTACAAAGCATGTGGGTCAGAACACGTGAGCTGTTCTTGCACAGGGATATATGGACCTTTACATTTATCAGTTAAGAGAAAAAAAAAAAAAAAAAAGATATTATTAGTGTGAGCACCGAGGTCACTTCTGAATTTCTGAATTTACAAGTTAAGCCTTATAAAATTCCTTCGTGACGAGCACACTGGCTGGTGCTGAGCAATTCCTCAATTCCTACACAACATCACGCATCACCGCACGAACAAACCTCCGTCCTTACCCCCCCATCTCGGCGCATCGTCCCACGGCGGCTCCCGGGAGAACCGGCCCCGCAGCTCTGGGGTCTCCCCTCCCCTCCCCTGCGTTTCCCCGCTTATACCGATCTTTCTAGGCCGTTGCCTCCGCCGCTCTCCTGCTCCCCACGCCGCTTATGGGGCTCTCTTTTGTCTTGCCAGTGGCCGGGGGGGTCCCGTCGGTCGCCAGCCCCGGTGCCGTCCCCATCCTCATGTAAAACCGCCCCCGGCTTTGCGATGGGAGGCCTTACCCACTCTTTTAGCATGCTTGTATGCAAGTGCAATGCAAATTAGCCTTAATGATTAACTCATCAATTACGTAATACGGAGATGCTACAGGCTGCGTTTTGGCTACCGTGGGTATGCTCCTCCAGCAGGTGAAGTCAACGGACTCTGCGTTGCTACTTCTAAACTCCTCTAAAATAGTTAACTCTCACTATTTTTAATGATACACTCCATATCCATACATGTATGGAAAAGGGGAAATAAGTGTGCCCCTGAAAACTGTAAAATCAATAGTTCCAGGGTCAATTCCTGAGGCAACGTCTCAGAGCCTAATAGTATCCAACCCGGTTCTTTTAGATATTCCGTGATTGAAGGGTGTAAAAACAAATTTACTTATTTCATAGAATTATAAAATCATAGAATTGCTGAGGTTTGAAGGGACCTTTCAGATCATCGAGTCCAACCATCAACCCAACACTGACAAAACCTGTCACTAAACCATATTTCTAAGCTCCACATGTACACATCTTTTAAATACCTCCTGGGATGGTGACTCCACCACTGCCTTGGTCCAATGCTTAATAACCCTTCCAGAGTAAATTGTTTTCCTAATATCCAGTCTAAACCTCCCCCGGTGGAACTTGAGGCCATTCCCTCTTGTCCTATCTCATGTTCCTTGGGAAGGGGGAGTGACCCCCCCCTCACTACACCCTCCTTTCAGGGAGTTGTAGAGAGTGATAAGGTCTCGATTTCAAGACCATTAATGTAACACGGGATGTCTGACTT
>BJBW01016108.1:0-13805 GCA_004320125.1 Scolopax mira
GGGGAAACAAGGAACTTCATGAAGACCTAAAAAAATCGGTTTTGTGTATGGATTTTCTATTGGGCTGCAATAACTTTCATTCCTCCCTTCTTATGCTTTAGTTCTTTGTTGTCTTTTGTTGTGTAAATAGTATCTTGTCTTAAATTTACATAAAGTCATAAGAAGAGTAGGCTAATTACCAGTAAAGACCTTGCCTTATTTAATTTCCTCAGTTAAAACTGGCTTGGACTCGTTGGCGAATGCCCAGTACTGTTAGTGTCACTGCTGAGCACCCCAGGGACTGAGGGACGGGCAGGAGCCTGTCCTGTCCTGGGTGCTTCTGTTGGGTTCCTGGGGGGGGACAGCCACATTCGGAGCTGTGTGGCTCCTGCTCTACCCCTCTGTCACTTTCTTTTTTTTCATCTGTCTGCTTTTCTTAATTGCAGTGTGCTCAGAGAGGCAAAAAGGTGAACCAAGCACACGCAAAGATTGCAGCAGCCTTTCAAACACAGGGATTCCAAATGCCAGGCTAGATTTTTCACCATTGTTCAACTTCATGAAGAGCAAACATAGAAACAGCAATTATATTTGTAAGCTGCCAGGAAAAGCTAAGCAGCTGGAGGGCCAGGGGAGCAGGGGAAGAACATGCAGGTGCAGAAGCAGGGAAGAAGGTAAATACAGTTTGTAGGATTCTTCTCCTTGGATATAGTAATTTATTACTTTTTTTTTTTTTTAGCAATCTTAACTAACTCTTGATGACCAAAAGAATGAATAGTTACTAATCAGCATCTAACTTAGAAACACTTCCTTCTTCACACTGTTCAGAAAACCTGTTAGGAAAGGATCTAAAACGTTCTTCTACTTAAAGATATTTCCAAATTTGGACTTCGTTGAATCAGCAGCTTCCTCAAGGAAAATATGATTTATTGAATAACAGTAAAGGAATTAGACTTTTCACTCTCTACTTCTCTTACCTATTTATTTATGCCAGGAAAACTTCAGCTGTGAAGAATGATGTTTCTCTGTTTGTTTTTGGCACACCTTAATTTCATAAAAATTGCAGAATCCTTTTGGTAGTGTAATATTAGAAACTGCAGCTTACTGATTGCAAGTCAGAACTCGCCAGGCTGTTAGTCATTCTGTGAAGCCTGCAGTCAAAGCTGTCCAAGGTAATCAAAATTCAAATTGACCTCTTACGTGCATTTCATGTTCGTGATACACATTTCATGTATGCTAAAATGTACTTCGTGCCTTACATCTGTGCCTGTTAAGTAAACTTCTAAAAGCCAGCAGAATATTTAAAATTAGGCTAATGAGCGTTAACGGAAAAGTCCAGCTATTGTATCAAAGCTGGTGTTAAGGGCATGTCTGATAAAAACATAGTGTGAGAACAATGAACAAAACTGAGCTGTTGGAACCTAGGCTGGGTCCTCAAGAAATGGACAATGCCATTGTATGCATCCTTTCTTTTGGGGATCACAAGCTTTCCTTAGTCCTTGTCTTCTCAGTCCTCACCTTCATGCCATGGGGCCTTCCATCTGTTGACCTAGGGCTGCTGAGCCTGAGTGGAATCCCGATGATACTTTCACCTGCTGAAGCTAGAAGTTGGTTCCTAGGCACGTTCCTGCTGAAATCACCTTTCCTTTTCTACCTCCTTTGCCTCCTGCCTTCTTTTTGCTTCATTATGCTTAGCTGGCTAGAGTTGCAGGCATGCAAAATTACCCAAAAGTAAAATCACCACCTTAGCTCAGTGTCGGTAAATTTTTACAGATCTTTAGGAAGCTAAAAGCCATGTGCTTTGCTTTCTGTAGCAGCACAACTGCAAATGAAGTCACCATTGACAGCTGAGGAGGAAACAGACTGCATTTTCCATCTGCGCTGTTCTTTTTCTGTCTCTTATATGTATTTATGTTTATCTTGAAGAAAACGGGATCAAATTTGAAAAGCAAGGGTAGCAGTTACTCCAACTAATAATTTCTTTTTCCTCTTCTTCTCCTCCACAAGTGATAGTTATTACTCTAAGTATCATAAAAGAGTTTTGGTTTTCTTCATTATAGCTTTGCTTTTACCACAAAAGAGAAAAAGATAAAGGATACTATTAAAATTAAAACCTTACTTAATAATTTGTTTAGAAACTGCTTTAATCTTTCTCTTTAATAAAAGATTAGTAATTCAGCATGGAATAAGCAAGTCAAAGACTATATTCAAAATATCCAGCCTTGATTTAGTGTTGCAATAACTGGCTCTATTAACAGTGTTATCTCTATAGACCAACATATTCCATTGCTGTGAACAGAGCAGTACTTATCCATGTTATGACTAAGTCTGGATCATGTTCTTTTTCCACTGTATGAAGACCTTAGAAGATTATATTAATGTTTTAGTACTCAAATTATTTTTTTTTTATTTCTTCTTTCTAGACATTAGTACCTTTCTGCAGCATCGAGTGTTCCCAGAAAATAAAGAGATTATTCAAGTTAGGGATTTAGCATTGGAGTTTGCTGCAGTCCTAAGTATGAAAAGACAGGCTGCAAGTGGAACAAACCTTGAGTCCATGCATGTTTCTTAAAAGCTGGTGAATGAATTTTTTGTACAGTGTCTAGTCTTGATACTTCAGGCAGGGATTTCACTGGATCAGACAAAATAAGCAGCTTTTGGAAACTGATCAGTAGTTCCCTGGGACCCATCCCAGAAAGTCTGGTGTGCACCATGAACGGATGATACTGAATCAACAGTCTTTGCCAGCTGAAATGCTGGAGTTGCTATCTTTTCCAGTAAATTTAGGATTCAGAAATCAGATACCTTGGTGTTGATACATTTAATGAAGTCATCATTACATTTAAGGGTGTAAAGGTTCACTAATTGTGTTTAGGATTTGATAGTTGCTTCTAGACCTGACCATGAAAGTATTAACCGCAGAAAGTTTCACCCAAAAATGAAAAGTAGGAAGGGGAAAAAAATGAATGTTTTTTGAAGGTTTTCCTCTACAAAATTGAAAACTCTGCTTCCTTCTTTTCCTAGCACAAATCCATTATAGTTTTGTTTTGGAAAAATCACTTTTTGTTTCAGAACATGGAAAAATGTGAAGAGCTTTTTATTTATTTCATCTCCATAAGAGTCTCCTGCATTGTTTTCAAATCTGAACATGTCTCTTTACCCCTGAATTGTTGCTACATTACATACTGATATGATGTTCTGAAAGCCATGGCTTTTTTTAAATAACTACAACCTCACAGTTCTCCAAATAAATTAGACAGAAGTTACTGAGGCCTTGCTACAATATAAGGCATATAGTAGCAGAGATATTTTTGATACCAGGAAATTTTAAAGTTTCTTTCCAGGAATAATTCATAGGATTCTTCAGCTAGTAGGAGAAAAGAATAAGGTAAATATTGGTGCTTGGAAACTGCACCTGATCAGTATTTGCATTACAGCCTTTTCATATTTTGACTTTTTTATTACGGTAATAATGGTCTAATTAACACTGCTTCACACCTTATCTAAATATTAAGGGGTTTTTTTTTTCTTTGGGTGCTTTACATGTGCATCTATGACCTCAACTGTATTTGGGAGCTTGCTCTTTTTCTTGTCTCTAAAAATAAGTAGGAAAGAGCAATATCAAGCTCCTGTTCTCCAAAATATCTTTAGGATGACAAAAAGGTCTTAAGCTTTCCTTCCAAATTCTGTTCAACCAGATATTTGTCATGTTTTACCCAGAGAAAATGTGTATACAGATTCAGAGAGGGCATATTTACTATGTATTAAATGGACATCAGCTGCCAGTGCAATAACAGCAAAGTACCTGCTCTGTCGGAAGGTCTGGCATGAAAATAATATCTAAATTGTAATACTGGACTGAGAAAGTAAGTGGTTTTACTGAAGAAAGTAAGTGGTTTTCTATGAGGAATACTGGTATGTATTCCTAGTATGTTCCTTACTAAACCTTGAAGGCACCTGCAGGCATAGTCATTAACACTTTTTAGGGATGGTGTAAATTTTTCTGTTTCTCACCAAGGGTGAAATTTATTCCTTCAAACTTCATGTATAATGAACATGTGTCAGAAATAAGCATACCTGGAAGCTGTGGCTAAAGTTCACTTCCTTTGGTCTCTTCTCATTTCTGCAAGTCTCATTGCTTCTTACCTTCAAAAAGGTGATGCTAAATAGTTTCACACCAGAGATAGATTATAAAGTTTGAGTTGTGAGATTATAACTCTTGGTCACAATTCACTTTGCCATGCGGTATGTTCATTGTCCTAGATATTGCCTCTGCCTGGGATGCTTTTCCAGAAAATAAACTCTGGTGTAGCTGAAGCTGTGAATCCACTGTAGGAATTCAATAGCCTGTGTTATGTAAATCAGTGAAATACCATAGTCCTTTCTCATCTAAGATTTATTAATCATAAAAGTCATAAAAAGCACTAAAGTTCTCTGGCTTCATGAATGAGCAATATAATTTCAGCTTACCAAATCCTATTCAGCAGCTTATAAAAATATAGTGAAGAGATGCTGACCAACTCTTGTGAGTAATGAACACTTAGAGACTAGCCAAGATGTTTGTCTTTAATTTAGTTAATTGCTACTGGGCTTAATGAATGAAGAGTGGTGGGGGAAAAAGGGCTGACTCTGGCATGGAAACCATAGAGTCATTGTAAACTGAGAGCTGACAAGAGTAAGAAAATGAATGTAGAAAAAATGCCACAGCTGCAGACTAGGTTATGCTTAGATATTTGCATACACTTGAGGAACTCTATTCCTGAGATCATCTTCATTCTGCATCTTCTAATAATTAGCTAATTAGTGTTGAAGTTTCATTTGTCCCCCTTTGCTGGCAGGTGAGCTGCTATCTTCACCCCTCACACATCACCTCAGCCGGAGAGACCGCCTGTAGTCCTCCCCCAGGCCCTACTTCCAAACTGGCTCAGTTTCTGTCTGCATTCAGGCACATTCTGCAAGGCCACGGGTGAAAGGTGGAAATTTAAGAGAGGACTGAAAAAAAGAACATTCCCCAGCTCCATTCACCAGGGAGTCTCAAGGACATTGTCTGAAACTAAGACTGTTAGCCTTGCCCCATCTATCTGCATAGATCTTGTAGAGTGGGCAGATCCTTGACACCCAAGAAACTCTTTTCACCTCGCCACTGACAGAGTGAAGCGTGTTATAAATAATTGAGGCAAAAATTGTGCTTTTCCTTGTTTTCCCACATGTTTGGTGGATTTTTTTGGTTGGTTTGTTTGTTTGTTTGTCTAGTTTTTACGTATCTGGCATTCAGTTTTGTCTCTCAGGTAAATCATGAGAGTTGTTCTTCTGCAAACATGGCCAGTGGAAAAGATAGCTTGGATATAGCAGTAGGCACCTTGCATTTTATTCACGTCCTTGCCTGGCATGTGTAAATTTTCTGTTATGGAAAATATTTAATATACTGGACCCTTTTTTCCCCCCCAAGGAGTATTCCCTTCTTTCTGAGTCTTAACTGAAATATAACACATTTCCTCTTGTTCTGGAGACAAAATTTGAAACTAGAATAGGGATTTTGTAAAAACTGCTGGTGGCCAAAGTGTTTGTTTCAACAGACAGAAGGAAGTTTACACAGATTCTGAGCTACATTCAACCCTCTTTGGGAGAAAATGCTGAGAAGGTTCCGCTCAGCAATTGTTAATTCCAATAGGCTGATGTGTCTAAATAAGGATTTAGCCATTGGCTACATACCTGTCTGCCACTCTGAACAGATTTGAGCCAGGGATTCTCCCAAGAAGCTGTTTTTTCTCAATGTAAATAGTCTGGTACATTTCAGATACAATACTGGTTCAAATAATAGTCCACTGATGGCCTCTTCTGGAGCTCTTAAGAAGGCTTTATGTATGTGACTGTTGGTAGTTCCTTGGAATGTAAAAGAATCCAGTGCAAATTCAACATTTAGTGTGGAGGGTACTAAGTTATTACACATCCAAGAGAACCGGGTATGAGAATAAAATGGTATTCAAGGGAAAAACATCATTAGAGGAATAAATTTATTCAGAACAATTATAGTGAATGGAGAAAATAGTAAAGAGAATAAATAAAAAGATAATTAAAAATGAGTGCTAGTCAGAGAAGTATAGACAAACAGAGAGTAAAAGAACTGAGTGCAATAATTTGTTGTGCTAGCAATTTCCACCAGCACACCCCACTATATGTCAAACTATTTCAATTTTATGTGGATTCCTGTTGTTACATAGTTAACATTTGTCAGTTATAAAATGAAGACTGAAGTTATTCCTTTGTGCTGTTTGCAGTGTGTTTTGTGACTCAGTGGTTCTACGTATTTGCTAGTTTAAAGGCAAAAGGTATCAAAGGGTAATAAAATCCCAGAATCAAACATAAGGTTTTTGGAGACATTTCTGTCAGGAAACAGATGGCTAATTCCAGTGAATCGTGGTATCTGTATCTGATGTTCTGTATCTGTATCTGGGTTCCTGCATCTATCCTGAGTATAAAAAGCAAGTCTCAGGCTTCTTATTCCTGGGAATTTTAATTTTTTTCCAATAGACACTATTAGACAGCATATAGAGGGCTGCCGAATACAGTGGCCAGACAACAGGAACTGTAACAGGTGATAAATGTTCTTGATCATATAGGAACCCATGATTTAGAAGGGGAAGAAAAGCAGAATTTGGGGTTCTCCTCTTGGAAGACAAATCACCCTGATCTTGGAATGATACACAGTACTCTGACACTTCTCTCTCAGTCTGTCCTTTGCCTGAGAAATGAGTGCTCGTACCAGCTCTCTTCACTCCGTGGAGGCTGCCAGGACTGGGGGTTTTAATTCACACTGGCAATCAGGCAATCCCTTAGCTGCTCCAAAAACACAGAGAGAGGGAAGGTGGATAAAAGCCAGTAATTGCAGAAAAAGAGCACTGCAGAGCTTAAGCCAGAGGAAATAACATAAATAAAGGTGCAATATAAATAAGACTACAGCCTGCATTTTGTATGTATCTGTGTAGATATGTATTCCGGTGTCCATTGTTGTGTAATTTTGTCACCAGTCCATGCCCATCTGAATGCTGACTGTGTCTGATGGTTGCTGCTGTTGTATATACTTTATGAATTGTTTCCCTACAGTTGCGATAGCTTTACAGTCTTAAAATTTAACCAGTGTCTTTTCTCCATTCTACCGCTTCATTGTCAGTTTCCTTGAACTAAGAACTTAGCTGCTGAAATTATAGAATACCTACATGATAAAAATCTTTCCAATACAAAAATTAGCAGAGTAAAATTGCATATCTGAGGCACACACTAGCTTGATGTAGTTTAAAATGCTTACTTTGAAAATGCCTTAATTTGAAAGCGCTGTAATGAAAGACTGTTAATGATACACCAGAAATGAGCTAAAACTGGTTTCAGAAGCACAGATGGCTAATTGGCTTCAGTTGGTAGGTTATGTAGTTTTAATTAAATTTTATTAGGAAGCATTTCAAAGCCATAACTGATGGTTTAAGATAAATATGGTTCTTCATAAATGACCTGTTGCTAACCTTTAGTTCTTTCTCTCTCTCCTTGTCAGCGTTAATAGAGGCTGCTGTGACTGAGCTCTCCATGGCCATCTCTTCTCTCATCCATGTTTACAGCAGCAGCTTTGATACCAATTTCCAGCTTGCCACCATACCTAAAAGCCCTTCGTCTTCAGACATCAGCCTGGATTCCCAGCTCAGCTTCACAGTTTATGCTGCCCATAACATCCCGGAAGCCTGGGTGAACAGGTAGGAGGAAATCTAGTAGCCATTCACGAGACAGGGTGTTGTCTTTTATGATCCCGTGGTTTTCACAGGTGCTGACTTACCTCTGTTGCTTTGGTGATACACCCACTTACTCAGCCTCTAATGTTAATATAGGAGTGCCTCTGCTGTTTGTCCAGAATGCAGTGTGCTGATTGAAGCTTAACTAAGAGACTCCCAGGCCCCATAGACAAATAGAGAATTGAGGAGGTGGCCTACATGGTTGCCCTTGACTGGTGTGTCAGGAGGGCAATAGAAGCAAGGTCAGAGCACTGGCCTCGATGGGTACGGCTACAAAGACTTGTGTGAGGGACTTGCTGAGAGGGAGGGAGGAAAGGGTGGGCGCTGTATGCCAAGAGAGTTTGGACAGGGACTTGGTGTGGTCTATGCAATGCAAGGAACTGGAGGGACTGAAGGCCAGTTAGACAAAGGGGTGCATGCCGAGGGAAAGCGGAGAGGCCCGAAAGGACTCGGCAATCGCGAGAGGGAGCGGCCATAGCGCGAGCTCCACACGGACAGCAGCAGCCCCCGCAGCAGGGACAGAGCGCGTGCTGGGCGCGCGTGCGCAGAGCCTGAGGGAAGCAGACAATAGAGGTTGGTCCCCTCCTGGTCCTAGACAAAAACATGGCCCCAACACGCTCAAAAGACCATGGCAACGAAACGTCCCAATGCCCCTGTGAAGAAGAATGTGGGATCTCAGATCGAGCTCCCACACAAGGACATGGCCGTACAGGGCCCTGGCTGCAGTGAATGCCTGAGCCTGGCTGTGGTACCACAGGGACCCAGAGACACACATTGTGTGCGGTGTGAGCAGATAAATGAGCTGCTCAGGCAGGTGGTGGAATTGAGAGAAGAGGTGGAAAGGTTAAGAAATATCAGAGAATACGAAAATGAAATAGACTGGTGGAGCCGTACCCTGACGCAGAGGCAGCAGGAAGAGGCTCCATTAAAAGTAGATGATCCCCTCTTGCCCTGTCACCAGGCAGAGAGAGGAGACTTAATAGAAAGGGGGGAATGGAGGCTGGTCCTTCCTCAGAGAGGCAAGCGGAACCCCCAACAGCCTCCCTCACCTTCCCAGTTGAATTTGCATAATAGGTTTGGAGTTCTGGATTTTGGGGATGAGGTAAACGAGAATGGAGACTACCCAGTGAGCCACCCAGGACTAGTCACCCACCCCCATTCCTCAGAACCTCATCAACCAAGAAAAAAAGAAAGGTGATTGTACTAGGTGACTCCCTTCTGAGGGGAACAGAGGGCCCAATATGTAGACCAGACCCGTCCCACAGGGAAGTCACCTGCCTCCCTGGGGCAAGGATTAAGGACACACAGAGGAAAATTCACTCCCTGTTTCAGCCCTCAGATTATTACCCTCTACTGATATTTCAAGTGGGTAACGATGAGGTAGCTAACAGAAGCCTAAAGGCAACGAAAAGGGAATTCAGAGAGTTGGAAAGACTGGTCAAGGGATCAGGAGCGCAAGTGGTGTTCTCTTCTATCCCACCAGTCATAGGGATGGATGAAGGGATAATTAGGAAGAGTCAACAGATAAACTTATGGCTAAAAGACTGGTGTAAAAGGCAGGACTTTGGATTCTTTAATCATGGGCTGATCTACAAGTCACCAGGGATGCTGGCAGCAGGTGGGGGAAACCTAACCCAAAGGGGAAAGAGGATATTGGGACAAGAGTTAGCAGGGCTCATTGAGAGAGCTTTAAACTAGATTTGAAGGGGGATGAGGTTGGAATCAGGGTTACTAATGTGCCTGGGAGTAGCGTGCCAGTGCTAGTTGGTAAAAGTGCCAGTAAGGCCTTGCAGCCTGTTGCAGCATTTGATGTGGGAAAGAAAGACACGTGTAGCAGTGAAGACATGATAAGTTACAATAAGATGATTGAAATGTTTTCTTCTTAATTGTTTACTTGGTCAAATTAGTTGTTTCTTCAAATAACTGTTTTTCCTACTCTGAGCAAAACTGGCATTCTTCTCTTACCACTCCAGTGCAGTCAAATGAGGACAGGTGGCTACAGTCTAGTAGCATTATTTTTATGAGTCAAAATCCTGTTCTCCAAGTTTTTATTAATATTTTCCTCTTACTCCCACTTTGCCTTGAATTCCAAATGACTGATGAAAAAACAGTGGGATCATTTGCATTAGACTATGAGCAAGAGAGTGTACCACACAGCATTAGCAATTAGCAGTTTAATAGAAAACTGAAAGAATTTGCATTGGTTAAGGTAAAAATACAGAACTCTAATCACTATAATTATTTTGCAGATGGCTGTGCCGTTTCCACTGCATTTTATCTTTTACCAAAAAAATGTGAAATTACATATGGCTTAAAGGCCACTGGTGACTTGAATGCTATAGTAAAGGATGTGAAAATGAGAATCTCTCTTCCTCTTTAATGTCCCTTCCCATTCTTTCACAGCTAGCATAAACTTGTTAACACAGGGTGCCACTCTGACACCTGCTTTCCTCAAATACTAACTTCACTCACATACACGCCCCCTACTCTTATTTCTGCACTGCAGGAATTCATGTTGAGCTATGTCACAACTCTTGTTTTCCCTTTCCCAAAGGTTGCATTTTATGATCTTCCTTCTGCTTATAACGTGTATTTTAATATATATCCCTGCATATATATATATATCTATATGTGTATTATAAATGTTAAAATTTTGTATATCCCTTGCTGTATGTCTTGCATTGTTTTCTTTTCTATACATACCAGAATGTGATAAATGACTTTTCTTTTAATCATTTGGGATAAGGGAGAGTGAACTGTCTTGTGTTTTACAGAATCATGTTAGTGTCCTGTCAAGTCCCTGGCAAGTTCACTTTTGAGGACTTGATTTTTTGTCAATTTTTGTCAATTTATGCTCTCAATTTTTTATTCCAGTCTTACTGTTCTCCTTAAAAAATAGGTAGAGACCTTACAGGTTGCAGAACAATGTTGCAAAATTAATTATCTTTCTTTACTGTATTTTAATTCCTTCTTGGTTTTTGTTGGATTGTTTTTTGTCAGCTTGTTGATTTACCTTATTTACATCTCCAGCAGATATGCCCTATTTGATGCCAGTGGCATAACATTGCTAGCTTCATTTGTTTCTACATCCCCACAAAATCAAATTCCTATCTACATGTGGATGATAAGAAGTTATTTTTGGGACAAGACTATAGAGTCATGCCTTCAAATTCACAGGGAAGATACCTAGGCAAAATGTTCAACAAAGGTGTAAAATGTGTTGAAGTACTCACACTCTGAACGACCTTTCTGACTCCAGTTAGACTGAAGCATTGTGTAAGCATTAATCTTTCCAGGATTACATCCATTTGGTGTATCAATCAGAGGTATATCTCTGTATTGTGTATCAATAATTCTGTTTAAACAGCAATGATTGTATTAAAACCTATTCTTTCCTGCACTATCCTCAAATTGTTTGTAATGTTTAGACTCTAGAGGAAAGATGCCATATTTAAGAGCAAAAGAATTTCTTGTCTTGTAAGGTATTTTTCTACTTTCTCTGCATCAATACCTCATAGCTACTCTAGATTCCAGATCTTTTCTTTGAATTAGGGGGGGGGGGAAAGAGAGATTAAAAAAAAACAAAAAGCATATCTGCTACAATAACTGTAACAATTATTATAATGTTTTGGAAGAGATCAACAATCATATTTGTATATAAGACAAAGCCTTTAATCTGCAAATGCTTCAACTTTGTTGTTCTGATTTGAATCTGTTTTCCATGTTCGTTGTTCTTGTACAAAATATGGTCTAAAGTTGACACTGGCAGGAAGATGTGGAAGTTACAAGTCCAGTTAAAAACATTAGTTGATTATACCCTATTCCTGTATTTTGACTAAAATTTTATAAGACTTCATTAAGAAGAATATCAAACCAGTAGATAGCCTCAGACCTGAATTACACTATGAAGCTGATCAGTTAAGTATCTGAATAGTGCCAACACATAGGACTTGAATGTTTCTGCTGTAATGAGTGCATAGAATCCCTTAATTCCTCACCTGTTGGGAAAAGTAAGTATAGACAATTTACTGAAGTTGTGTGATTAGTAAGTTGTAACACTTCAAAACTTGTGTCCAAACTTCCCTTGACTGCAGTAAGGAAAAAAACCTAGTCTTAATGACAAAACCCTGGACCAGAATTTAGGTGTTTTAAGTAATTTTCCTGAATTCTGAATATTAAGAAAAATACCAACCCAAAATAAACTGATTCCACGCCCCATATTAATGAGAGATTCATTATTTTAATTGTTTTTGCATATAAGGGTGGATCTTCACAAGTTTCTAAATGGTTAGCTCCAAATTTGCTGTGCTGGACATGTTACATTACAATTAATCTTTTTCTTTTTTTTTTTTTTTTCTTCTCTTTAGCTACAAGGTTTTTTCTTTCTCCTGTTCACTAACTTATGCTGGGAAGACAATATGTCAAGTCAAGGTTTGCAAAAATATACCAGTTAGAAGATCCTTCTTTTTCCTGGCTGACTGGAACGAGAAGTAAGTTTTGGTTTGTGTTTGATCTATGTCCGTCTGACAGATTCTACACATTCAATATTCATTTCCCCCAGAAAAGATCCATTATTATGGATCTTCTTCTGAGCAAATTAAACCCCACATAATTCCGGGAAACTTAGGGTGATGGGAGCATGAAAAGAAGTGGGATAGCCAGAGGAAGAGCAACAGGACTAACTTAAGTCTAGTCTGAGAGTAGCCTTCATTCACTGGGGCATCCTGGAGGAATAGTGGAACCCAAAGGAGATACCACCTTTGGCTGTATTTCTGTTCTCTTTTGAGAACTTCTGCCCTTTGGATCCACCCCTAATAGGTATTGAATCCAATTTGAGAAGGTATTGTAATGCTTCTTTGAGGAAAGAAAAAGGCTATTGAGTTTTTCTGGGGTGGGGGGCATGGTTGGTTGGTTTGGCTTTTTGTGTAAGAAGGATCTGCAGTTTTAAAATGAGGACATTAGTTTGAGACTGAAATTTTAGAGTAGAGGCTACCAACTGCCTGTCACCTGCTGTCTGCTTTGAGGAAACTAACTCCATTGAAAAGCAAGGTGCACAATCAAACAAGGTTTAGTTAAGGTAATAGGATGATAAAAAGTGTATTTGCAATAGATGGGAGAAAAGAAGGTGGCTTTTTTTATGATTTGGTGGGTAATATTGTGTTTTTCCAACTTTTTGAGCATGACATGTTTATATTTACAGTCTTTCAAATTTTTGGTGTTTTACATCACTGTTTATTGTAGTATAAATCTGAAAGCAGCTTGATTACATTATAATTGAACAAAGGCTACAAGGCAGATGAAGTGTTTTTTTAAATTATAATTGAATGCAGAGTGTAATTCATAACTTCATTTGCCTTTATCTGAGACATACAAGAGTTTGAAGCTTGTGAAACGGAAGAAGACCTTTTGATTTCAAGCCTATTACATGCAGATGTTTACTGCAGATCATGACCATATCGAGATCATGACAACAGATTGTGTCTTTTTTTCCAAATCTAACACAGCACTTAACAATAAAATCAAATGTTTTCACATAAAGACAGGACCTGACTGCTTTACTGGGTTGTGCTTCCCACAGTGTGACCTTGGCATAGTATCAGAATAATAGATAGGATGGTGATACATCTTTCCTGTATGAAAATATGCATAGGGCAATAAATGTTTGTCTTGGTCTTAATTTATTTTAAATTTGAAATACTTGTCATGAGTCCTATCATGAGAAAATGTGAGTTTTGCTATTTGTGCTGCCAAGCCTCTAAGAAAGAATAAACAAATGGCACCAAACTTGACAGAACAATCGGCATATTCAGAATATTTTGAAATATACAGAGAAAAGGAATAGTAGAGGTGGTGCTATATGCTGAACTGGCATAATTTAAAGCATACTCAGCAAGAGGCTTGTTTGACTTTCATGCAACAGATACATGCATCTAAAAACTAATTAATACTTTTTGCAAGAATTCAAGCAGGACTTGATTAAAAATTAAGTATTTTACTAGGGTAAGTATTACTGCAGTTGTTTTTCATGTCATCAAGTGGCACCATTTCCTA